>JAXRKP010000269.1:135000-145000 GCA_037039925.1 Doris montereyensis | reverse complement strand
TATATATATATATATATATATATATATATATATATATATATATATATATATATATATATATATATATATATATATATATATATATATATATATATATATATATGTATATGTCCATCTATTTCTATAGATTTTCTGTAGAATAATTATGCCCAAATCAAACACACACACACACACGCACATAAATATATATATATATATATATATATATATTATGTATGTATAAGATTAGCTTAGACTAAGCTTAAGAACATAATGTGAGGAGGCCAGCTGAAGGTCAAATATTGGTTAAGACACATAAAGGTAATCATTTCACCTGATTACATTACCAGTAGGACGAGGAGGCTTGTGTTTGATTACATAAAGGTAATCATTTCCCCTGATTACATTACCAGTAGGACGAGGAAGCCTGTGTTTGATTACATAAAGGTAATCATTTCACCTGATTACATTACCAGTAGGACGCGGAAGCCTGTGTTTGATTACATAAAGGTAATCATTTCATCTGATTACATTACCAGTACGACGAGGAGGCCTGTGTTTGATTACATAAAGGTAATCATTTCACCTGATTACACAACCAGTTGGACGAGGACGCCTGTGTTTGATTACATAAAGGTAATCATTTCACCTGATTACATTACCAGTAGGACGAGGAGGCCTGTGTTTGATTACATAAAGGTAATCATTTCACCTGATTACATTACCAGTACGACGAGGAGGCCCGCGTTTGATTCTCAGTCCGAGCAAACATTTTTTTATGGCCCACTTGTCGATGCAGCTGCAGCGAAATGGGTAGCTATGTATTTCAATACGCCCCATGCCTATTGAGTAGTGTCAAAGAGGTATAAACTGGGTTGGTGATATTATTTCAACTATCTGCCTTCTGAACCCGTGACCCTTATCACCGGGAACGCGACATTGCTTTAACGTTGAGTTAAATCGGTTAGTAGAATATCTAGGAGCTAGACTAGAATCTAGATCTAAATCTGGATATATTAATGCAATCTGAATGTAGATTTTGAGACCTAGAATCTAGATCTAAATCTGGATATATTAATGCAATCTGAATGTAGATTTTTGAGACCTAGAATCGAGATCTAAATCTGGATATACTAATGCAATCTGAATCTAGATTTTAAGACCTAGAATCGAGATCTAAATCTGGATATATTAATGCAATCTGAATCTAGATTTTGAGACCTAGAATCTAGATCTCAATCTGGATATATTAATGCAACCTGAATCTAGATATTGAGACCTAGAATCTAGATCTAAATCTGGATATATTAATGCAATCTGAATCTAGATTTTGCGACCTAGAATCTAGATCTAAATCTAGATACATTAATGCAACGTGAATCTAGATTTTGGACCTAGAAACTAGATCTAGATCTAGATCTGGATATATTAATGCAATCTGAATCTAGATTTTGAGACCTAGAATCTAGATCTAAATCTGGATATATTAATGCAATCGGAATCTATATTTTGAGATCTAGAAACTAGATCTAAATCTGGATATATTAATGCAATCTGAATCTTGCTTTTGAGACCTTGAAACTAGATCTAGATCTGGATATATTAATGCAATCTGAATCTAGATTTTGAGACATAGAAACTAGATCTAGATCTGGATATATTAATGCAATCTGAATCTAGATTTGGAGACCTAGAAACTAGATCTAGATCTTATATTTATACAATCTGAGTGTTGATTTTGAGACCTAGAAACTAGATCTAGAATCTAGTACAATCTGGATCTAGATTTTGAACCTAAAGCTAGATCTAGATATTAGGTGCAGGGATCCTGAATATAGAAACTAGATCTAGATCTATATATAAATGCAATCTGAATCTGATTTTGAGACCACAAAACTAGATCTAAATCTGGATATATTCTGATGCAATCTGAATCTAGATTGCAAGGACACATAGAGAATCTAGATCTAGATCTGGATATATTAATGCAATCTGAATCTAGATTTTGAGACCTAGAAAATTAGATCTAGATCTAGAACTAGAATCTAGATCTAAATGAAGAACTTCACTTCTTTTTTCTTTTTGTTCATAGTGATAAGGGGTATATAATAATAATAATAATAATAATAATAATAATAATAATAATAATAATAATAATAATAATAATAATAATAATAATAATAATAATAATAATAAATAATAATAATAATAATAATAATTAATAATAATACTACTACAAATGTTGACCTATATTCCTTGACTTCCTGTCATATTCCATCATTATACCACCACCAGTATTATCAAGAATTGTCAATATCATGTTGAACAGATTTTGCATCCAGCACACCTGTCATGAAAATGCACATAACAAGAAAAAGGAAAGTGGCCAGGTTATCATCTCAGTCCAAGTGGTTTTGTTCTGATTCCATTACTCTATAAAGGACTGTCAACCCGGTTATTCTTAGGGACTGTCAACCCGGTTATTCTTAGGACTGTCAACCCGGTTATTTTTGGACTGTCAACCTGTTAGGACTGTCAACCCAGTTATTCTTAGGACTGTCAACCTGGTTATTCTTAGGACTGTCAACTTGGTTATTTTTGGGACTGTCAACCGGTTATTCTTAGGACTGTCAACCCGGTTATTCTTAGGACTGTCAACCCGGTTATTCTTAGGACTGTCAACCCGGTTATTCTTAGGACTGTCAACCCGGTTATTTTAGGACTGTCAACCCGGTTAATTTTAGGACTGTCAACCCGGTTATTTTTAGGACTGTCAACCCGGTTATTCTTAGGACTGTCAACCCGGTTATTTTTGACTAGTCAACCTGGTTATTCTTAGGACTGTCAACCCAGTTATTTTTAGGACTGTCAACCCTGGTTATTCTTAGGACTGTCAACCCGGTTATTTTAGGACTGTCAACCCGGTTATTCTTAGGACTGTCAACCCGGTTATTCTTAGGACTGTCAACCCGGTTATTCTTAGGACTATCAACCCGTTATTTTTTAGGAATGTCAATCCGGTTATTTTGGGACTGTCGACCCGGTTATTCTTAGGACTGTCAACCCAGTTATTTTTTAGGACTGTCAACCCGGTTATTTTTAGGACTGTCAAACCCGGTTATTCTAGGACCGTCAGAACAGTTATTTTAGGACTGTCAACCCGGTTATTCTTAGGACTGTCAACCTGGTTATTCTTAGGACTGTCAACCCGGTTATTTTTAGACTGCCAACCCTGTTATTCTTAGGACTGTCAACCTGGTTATTCTTGGGACTGTCAATCCGGTTAATTATTTACTGTCAAACATTGTGTACGGACAGTAAAGAGATATTCTTAGGACTTCGTCAACCCCACTATTTTAGGACTGTCAACCCTATTTCTTAGGCCTGTCAACCCGTAATATCTTTAGGACTGTCAACCACGGTTATTCTAGGACTGTCAACCTAAGTTATTTTTAATGTCAAACCAAGTTATTCTTAGGACTGTCAACCTGGTTATTTTTTAGACTGTCAACCAAATTATTCTTAGAACTGTCAACCGGTTATTTTTGAGACTGTCAACCCGGTTATTCTTAGGACTATTAACCTCGGTTATTCTTAGGACTGTCAACCGGTTATTCTTGGGACTGTCAACCCGGTTATTCTCGGACTCTCAACCGGTTATTCTTTAGGACTGTCAACCGGTTATTTTGTATGGACTGTCAACCGGTTATTCTCTGGGACTGTCAACCCGTTATTCTAGGACTGTCAACCCTCTTATTCTTAGGGACTTTATTTTTAGGACTGTCTCCCTCTTCATCTCTCTCTCTATTATTCTTCTCTGTCAACCTGGTTATTTTTAGGACTGTTTAACTGTCAACTCTGTTATTCCTAGGACTGTCAACCCAATTATTCTTAGGACTAACCGGTTATATAAAGGACTGTCCAACCCGGTTATTCTTGGGACTGTCAACCCGGTTATTCCTAGGACTGTCAACCTAGTTATTCTTAGGACTGTCAATCGGTTATTTTCAGGACTGTCAACATGGTTATTCTTGGACTGTCAACCTTGCTATTCCTAAGACTGAAAACCTGGTTATTCTTAGGACTGTCAAGGGTAGTTATTCTAGGACTGTCAAACTCAAGTTAATTTTAGGACTGTCAACCCGGTTATTCCTAGGACTTCAACTCAACCCAGCTATTTTAGGACTATCAGCCCGGTTATTTTCAAAACTGTCAACATCGGAGGCGAGGGGGGGGGGGTGGGAGTGGAAGGGGAGCACTCAATAGTAGCCTACCTCAACCAAGTGGGCCTGCTTGCCGTCAGAAAAGGACAGGTAGATTTACTTTGAAGTCAGTTAAATCAAACCCAAACATTACAACTGGAGGTCTAGTTTTAAAGCTAGTTAAATAGAAGCCTTATTACAAGTGGTTCTAATCTTTTAAAACTAGTTAAAAATAGAAGCCAAACTTATTACAAGTAGTTCTAGTTTAAAACTAGTTAAATAGAAGCCAAACATTACAAGTAGGTCTAGTTTAAAACTAGTTAAATAGAAATGACCAAACATTAAAATAGTTCTAGTTTAAAGCTAGTTTAAATAGAATCCTAACATTACAAGTAGTTCTAGTTTAAAGCTAGTTTAAATACAGAAGCCTAAAACAGTACAAGTAGTTCCTAGTTTAAAGCTAGATCTAAATAAAAGCCAAACAGTACAAATGTAGTTCTAGTTTAAAGGCTTAAAAGATCAAGTAGTTCTAGTTTAAAGCTAGTTAATGGAAAACATTACAAATATGTCTAGTTTAAAAGGCAGTTAAAAAGAAGCCAAAAATTACAATAGTTCTAGTTTTAAGGTAGTAAAAGAAGCCAAACATTACAAGTAGTTCTAATTTAAAGCTAGTTGATTGAATGAAACATTACAAATAGGTTTAATTTAAAGCTAACTAAAAGAAATGACCAAGCTTATTACAAGTAGTTATAGTTTTAAAATAGGTCTAGTTAAAAAATGAAATCAAACATTGCAAAAGGTCTTGTTTTAAGCCAGTTAAAAATAAGCCAAACATTACAAATAGGTCTTGTTTTAAGCTAGTTAAATAGAAGTCAAACATTACAAATAGGTCTAATTTAAAGCTAGTTAAAAAAGCCAAACATTACAAGTAGATCTAATTTAAAGCTAGTTAAAAGAAGCCAACATAGAAATAGATCTAGTTTACAGCTAGTTCAATAGAAGTCAAACATTACAAGTAGATCTAGTTGAAGCTAGTTAAATACAAGTCAAACATTACAAGTAGTTCTAGTTTAAAGCTAGTTAAATACAAATTAAACGATACAAGTATGTCTAGTTATACAAATAGGTCTACAGTTTAAAAGCTAAGTTAAATAGAAGCCAAACAAAACAAGCAAATTTAGTTAGAATCAAGTTAATGCAGTCAAACATTGCAAGATAGTTCTAGTTTAAACCTAGTTTAAATACAAGTCAAACATTATAAACAGGTCTAGTTTAAAGCTAGTTAAATAAAAGCCCAACATTACAAGAAGATCTAGTTTTAAGCAGTTAAATAGAAAGTCAAACATTACAAGTAGTTCAGGTTTAAAGACTAGTTAAATATATATGCCAAACATTACAAGAGTCTACTTTAAAGCTAGTTAAATAGATGTCCAAACATTACAAGTAGATCTAGTTTAAAGCTAGTTAAATAGAAGCAAAACATTACAAGTAGGTCTAGTTTAAAGCTGTCAAACATTACAAATAGGTCTAGTTTAAAGCTGGTTAAATAGAAGTCAAACATTATAAGTATATCTAGTTAGAATCAAGTTCGATAGAGGCCAAACATTACAGGTAGTTCTAGTTTAAAGTTAGATAAATAAAAGTCAAACATTACAAGTAGATCTAGTTTTAAGCAGGTAAAAAAACCAAACACTACAAGTAGATCTAGTTTTAAACAAGTTAAATAGAAGCCAAACACTACCAGTAGATCTAGTTTAAAGCAAGTTAAATAGAAGTCAAACATTACAAGTAGAATCTGTTTCAAGCTAGTTAAAAAAAAGAGTCAAACGTGAAGTATAGATCTAGTTTTAAAGTAGTTAAATAGAAGTTAAACATTACAAGTAGATCTGGTTTAAAACTAGTTAAATACAAGTTAAACATTACAAGTAGATCTAGTTTACAGCTAAATAACTAGAAGCCGAACGTACAAGTAGATCTAGATCTAGTTTAAGGCAATTAAAAAAATCCAAACATTTACGTGGATCTAGTTTAAAGCTGCTTAAAATAGAAGTCAAACATTACAAAGTAGATCTACATCAAAGATAGTTGAGTAGAAGTAAAACATTCAAGTAGATCTAGTTTAAAGCTAGTTAAATAGAAGATAAACATTATAAGTAGTTTAAAAAGAAGTAAACACTGTCTTTCTTTCTTTCTTTCTCCTTTATGTTTTTCTTCTGACATCGATATTAATGATGCCAGATGTCATAGATCTAGATTCTAAATATGTGGTTGTTGTCTGACGGTTACTACCCGAAACGTCATGTGTTTGCTCTGTCTTTATTAGTGGAGTTGTAACTTATTTTCATATTTCGCCTTTGACTTCACTCACTGTGGCTCCTTTGCATTATAAGTAGATAAAGTTTGAAGCTAGTTAAATAGAAGTCAAACATTACAAGTAGATCTAGTTTAAAGCTAGTTAAATAGAAATTCAAACATTATAAGTTGTTCTAGTTTAAAGCTAGTTAAAAAGTAGTTCTAGTTTAAAACTAGTTGAATAGAAGCCAAACATTACAAAGTAGATTTCTAGTTTTCAAGTAGTTCTAGTTTAAAGCTAGTTAAATGACCAAACATTCAAATAGTTCTAGTTTAAAGCTAATTAAATAGAAGTCAAACATTAAATAGATCTAGTTTAAACCAATTAACAAGAAGCCAAACATTGCAAGCAGATCTAGTTTTCAGCAAGTTAAATAGAAACCAAACATTGCAACGATGCCTTGCTTTAAGCAATTAAAATAAATAAACATTACAAGTAGATCTGGTTTAAAGCTAGTTAAATAGAGTTAAACATTACAAGTAGATCTAGTTTAAAGCTGTTAAATCGTCTAAGTTAAACATTACAAGTAGATCTAGTTTACAGCTAAATAACTAGAAACCGAACATTACAAGTAGATCTAGTTTAAGGCAAGTTAAAAAGAATCCAAACATTACGTAGATCTAGTTTAAAGTGGTTAAATAGAAGTCAAACATTACAAGTAGATCTACATCAAAGATAGTTGAGTAGAAGGAACATTCAAGTAGATCTAGTTTAAAGCTAGTTAAATAGAAGACAAACATTATAAGTAGATAAAGTTAAAAACTAGTTAAAAATAGAGCCAAACATTACAAATACATCTAGTTTAAAGCTAGTTAAAAGATGCAAACATTCCAGTAGTTCTAGTTTTAAAGCTAGTTGAATAGAAGCCAAACATTCAAGTAGATGTAGTTTACAGCTAGTTAAATAGAAGCCAAACAGTACAAGTAAATCTAGTTGAAGGCTAGAAAAAAAGCCAAACATTACAAGTAGATCTGGTTAAAGCCAATTAAAAAGCTAAACAATTAAAGTATGGTTAGTTTTAAACAAGTTAAAAAGCCCAAGCATTACAAGTATGGTTAGTTTTAAGCAAGTTAAAAGAAGCCAAGCATTACAACAATGCATTACAAGTTAAAATAGACCAAGCATTACAACGATGCCTTGCTTTAAACAAGTTTTAAATAATTTACATTACAATGCTTTCAGGAAGCAAGTTAAATAGAAGCCAAGCATTACAACAATGCCTTGCTTTAAGCAAGTTAAATAGAAGCCAAGCATTACAACAATGCCTTGCTTTAAGCAAGTTAAATAGAGAAGCCAAAGTATTACAATGATGCCTTGCTTTAAGCAAGTTAAATAAAACATTATAGCCAAACATTACAACGATGCAAGTTAAATGACCAAACATTACAACGATGCTTTTTTAAGCAAGTTAAATAGAAGCCAAACATTACAACAATGCCTTCCTTTAAGCAAATTAAATAGAAGCATTACAACGATGCCTTCCTTTAAGCAAGTTAAATAGAAGCCAAACATTACAACGATGCCTTGCTTTAAGCAAGTTAAATAGAAGCCAAACATTACAACGATGCCTTGTTTCAAGCAAGTTAAATGATGCAATCATTGTAACGATGCCTTGCTTTAAGCAAGTTAAATAGAAGCCAAACATTGTACCTTGCTTTAACAATAGAAGCCAAACATTACAACGATGCTTCCTTTTAAGCAAGTTAAATAGGAAGCCAGACATTACAAGTAGATCTAGTTTTAAACCAGTTAAAAAGAAGTCAAACATTACAACGATGCCTTCCTTTAAGCAAGTTAAATAGAAGCCAAACATTACAACGATGCCTTGCTTTCAAGCGAGCAAGTTAAATAGAAGCCAAAGATTACACAAGCGTTAAATAGCCAAACATTGCAACGAATGAAATAAACTTTAAGCAAGTTAAATAGAAGCCAAACATCAACGATTGCAACAAGTTAAAATAGCCAAGCATTACAATGCCTTGCTTTAAGCAAAGTTACATAAAAGCCAATTTACAACAATGCCTTGCTTTAAGCAAGTTAAGCCGAAGGCAAACATTATAGAAGCCAAGCATTACAACGATGCCTTCCTTTAAGCAAGTTAAATAGAAGCCAAACAAATTATGCATGACTTAGCAAGTTAATATCTAAACATTACAACAATGCCTTCCTTAAAGCAAATAGAGAAGCCAAGCATTAACGATGTCCTTTAAGCAAGTTAAATAGAAAGCCAAACATTACAACGATGCCTTGCTTTAAGCAAATTAAATAAAATAAACATTACAACGATGCCTTTGCTTTAAGCAAGTTAAATAGATGTGCAAGCATTAAATAAAGCCAAACATTGCAATGATGCCTTGCTTTAAGCAAGTTAAATGAAAAACAAACAACGATTACAGTTAACAAGTTAGAAATGACATTACAAGTAGATCATTTTCTAAACCAAGTTAAAAGAAGTCAAACATTACAACGATGCCTTAAGCTTTAAGCAAGTTAAATAGAAGCCAAACAACGATACCTTCCTTTAAGCGAGTTAAAAAGAAGTCAAACATTACAACGATGCCTTGCTTAAGCAAGTTAAATAGAAGCCAAACATTACAACGATGCCTTCCTTTAGGATTAAATAGAAGCCAAACATTGCAACGATGGCTTTAACAAGTTAAATAAGTAAACATTACAACGATGACTTGCTTCAAGCAAGTTAAATAGAAGCCGGACATTACAACGATGCCTTCCTTTTAAGCAAGTAAATAAGCCAAGATTACAACGATGCCTTCCTTTAAGCAAGTTAAATAGCTTATTGTTACAACGATGCCTTCCTTTAAACATTAAATAAGCCAAACATTACAACGATGCCTTGCTTTAAGCAAGTTAAATAGAAGCCAAACATTACAGTAGATCTACTTTTAAGCTGGTTAAAAAGAAGTCAAACATTGCAAGTAGATCTAGTTTTAAAAGCCAGTTAAAAGAGGCCAAATATTACAAGTACATCTAGTTTTATACCAATTAAAAGAAGCCAAACATTACAAGTACATCTATTTTTAAGCCAGTTAAAAGAAGCCAAATATTACAACGATGCCTTGCTTTAAGCAAGTTAAATAGAAACCAAATATTACAAGTATATCTAGTTTTATGGCAGTTAAAAAGAAAAACATTACAAGTAGGTCTAGTTTTAAGCCAGTTAAAAGAAGCAAACATTACAAGTAGATCTAGTTTAAAGCTAGTTAAACAGAAGTCAAACATTACAAGTAGATCTAGTTTAAAGCTAGTTAAATACAAGTTAAACATTACAAGTAGATCTAGATTACAGCTAAATAACTAGAAGCCGAACATTACAAGTAGATCTAGTTTAAAGCAAGTTAAAAAGAATCAAACATTATAAGTAGATCTAGTTTAAAGCTAGTTAAAAGTTACCCAAACATCACAAGTAAGATCTAGTTTGAAAGTAATTAACTAGAAGCCAAACATT
>JAXRKP010000269.1:112500-132500 GCA_037039925.1 Doris montereyensis | reverse complement strand
TTTTCAAGACCAGGCATTCTGTTTTGGATTCATTTATTTGAAGTGGTTTTGGTCATCCAATCTTTTATGTCTGAGATGCAATTTTCAAGAATTACAATGTTATGGGAAAGGTCGTTGATGTTTGTTTTGATATAAAGCTGAGTGTTCTCACCATAGAGATGGTGCATAACACCCTGTTTTTAAATTATTTGAACTACTTCTTTGAGTGTATAAGGTAAACAGAATGGGATCTAACACGGAACGCTATGGCACACCAATATGGAGTTTTAGTTAACTTAAACAAATGTCTTTTATCTTGACGCGTTGTTTTCTGTTTTTTAAATATGAATCAAACCAAGATAAAACAGTGCCAGATATTTAAAAAGAAGATTTCAACCTGTTCAGTAAAACATCGTGATCGGTAGTATTGAAAGCCGTACTAAGATCTGAAAGGCTTAAGATACAAACATTGTTTTTGTCAAGAACGTTTACAAGGTCATTGAAAACTCGCACAAGTGCAGTTTCAGTTGAGTCTCCAACTCGATACGCTGATTGAAAAACTTCGCGATATTCTTGAAAAAATTGGGTTTGCGAGTTGTTTAAAAACCGCTTTCTCGGGGATTTTTGACAGAAAAGACAGGTTTGATACCGGATAATAGTTTTAAAAATCGTTTTGATCGAGACCTTTTTCTTTAAGAGGTAAGTTAGTATCGCTTCTTTAAACTGTTGAGGCACTTTACCCGTAGTCAGTGAATCATTTATTATGGGAATGATTGGAGCGAGAAGTTCAGGAAGACATTCCTTTAGAAGGGATGTGGGCAATATGTCTACATCGCATGACTTTGATGGTGAATTTAAAATTATGTTTCCTACCTCTTTTTCGGTGACTGGATTTGAAAAATCCATTGTTTGCTGGCATCAAGCTTCAAATTTCTATAAAAATCATTACGCCGTTTCGATTCTGTGCTGGCATCGAGCTTCAAATTTCTATAAAATCATTACGCTGTTTCGATTCTGATGCTACAAGCTTCAAATTTGTATAAAATCAGTACGCTGTTTCGATTCTGATGCTACAAGCTTCATTAATTTCTATAAAATCATTACGCTGTTTCGATTCTAATTTCGATCATCTATTCTAATGCTACAAGCTTCATTAATTTCTATAAAATCATTACGCTGTTTCGATTCTAATGCTACAAGCTGTTTCGATTCTAATTTCTAATTTCTAAAATCATTACGCTGTTTCGATTCTAATGCTACAAGCTTCATTAATTTCTATAAAATCATTACGCTGTTTCGATTCTAATGCGAGCTTCATTAATTTCTATAAAATCATTACGCTTTTCGATTCTAATGCTACGATCTTCGTTAATTTCTATAAAATCATTACGCTGTTTTGATTATGGTGCTACGAGCTTCATTAATTTCTATAAAATCATTGCGCTGTGTCGATTCTGTGCTGGCATCGAGCTTCATTAATTTCTATAAAATCATTACGCTGTTTTGATTATGATGCTACGAGCTTCATTAATTTCTATAAAATCATTACGCTGTTTTGATTATGATGCTACGAGCTTCATTAATTTCTATAAAATCATTGCGCTGTGTCGATTCTGCTTCATCGAGAGCTAAATTTCTATAAAAATCATTACGCTGCTGTGCTGATTCTGATGCTTCTGCGTCTATGTTTTGATGAATGTTAGTTATTTTCGTTTTTAAAAATGACAAAAGTTTGTCAGGCAGCTAGGCAGTTGACTATCAGATGCGTTTGTTGGCAGTACACGTTCTTCTTTTCGTACTAGCAATTGATTTGTGATATGGCTAACTCAACTCCTTGCACTTGATTTGTGATATGAAACAACTCCTTGCAATTGATTTGTGATATGAAACAACTCCTTGCACTTGATTTGTGATATGAAACAACTCCTTGCAATTGATTTGTGATATGAAACAACTCCTTGCAATTGATTTGTGATATGAAACAACTCCTTGCAATTGATTTGTGATATGAAACACCTCCTTTGATTTGTGATATGGAAACACTTGATTTGTGATATGAAGCAACTCCTGCAATTGATTTGTGATATGAAACAACTCCTTGCAATTGATTTGTGATATGAAACAACTCCTTGCAATTGATTTGTGATATGAAACAACTCCTTGCAGTGATTTGTGATATGAAACAACTCCCTTTGCAATTGATTTGTGATATGAAACAACTCCTTGCAATTGATTTGTGATATGAAACAACTCCCTTTTTGTGAATTGATTTGTGATATGAAACAACTCCTTGCAATTGATTTGTGATATGAAACAACTCCTTGCAATTGATTTGTGATATGAAACAACTCCTTGCAATTGATTTGTGATATGAAACAACTCCTTGCAATTGATTTGTGATATGAAACAACTCCTTGCAATTGATTTGTGATATAAAACAACTCCTTGCAATTGATTTGTGATATGAAACAACTCCTTGCAATTGATTTGTGATATGAAACAACTCCTTGCAATTGATTTGTGATATGAAACAACTCCTTGGAATTGATTTGTGATATGAAACAACTCCTTGCAATTGATTTGTGATATGAAACAACTCCTTGCAATTGATTTGTGATATGAAACAACTCCTTGCAATTGATTTGTGATATGAAACAACTTCTTGCAATTGATTTGTGATATGAAACAACTCCTTGGAATTGATTTGTGATATGAAACAACTCCTTGCAATTGATTTGTGATATGAAACAACTCCTTGAATGGATTTTGTGATATGAAACAACTCTTGAATTGATTTGTGATATGATTTGCAATTGATTTGTGATATGAAACAACCCTTGCAATTGATTTGTGATATGAAACAACTCCTCCTGATATGAAACAACTTTACAATTGTATACATTTGTCAATTTTAAATTGTAAAATTTTCCTTTTGCATTTTTACATATAATTTTCAGTTTTGTTTCTGTGGTAATTGCAAATATCTCTGTGGACTGCAAGCTCCGTTTCCTCCATTTTCACGTTCAGCAGCACGCTTTACCTGTTTGGCTTCTTTGATATCCATGTTGAACCAGGTTGTGATGTTGAATGTTCTGTTTTGCTGATGCTTTTCACTGGCGCATGTTTATCTTGTGTTTCTTTGCAGATACGGTTGAAATCGCGGGTTCTTGGATTCACTGATGCGATCGAACTGTTTTTTTTAAAATATCAGTGTGTGCAAGAAGGCTCGTTGATCCGTTTAATGTTTCTGAGTTGACTTTTATCTTAGGTTTTGGCGATTTTGTAGTGTTGATGTTCCACGATAAAAGATAGTGGCCAGAACCATTTTTGTCGGTGACTGTCATTGGAGAAATGCACTTAGCAGTTGGTGGGGCGATGACCCAATCAATGGTGTTGCCTGATTTATGTGGCTTGCAACATGAGTTATTCGAGGCTACGTTATGGTTGTATGCCTTCAGTTCTTTAATGAAAAATGTAGTGTCAAAATTGGGAGCAAAATTGAAATCGCCCAGAACTAAAGTTCTATGTGATTGCTCCGTGTGTGAATTTATGATGTTGTCGAATTCATGTAAAAGAATATGTGTTCGTGATGGCTTTGGGTGACCTTGGGGCCTGTATAAGCAAATGTATGGTGTTGCACTGTCGTCAAAGTTGAATGAAATGGTGGCCAATTCAAAAGTGGTTGAGTTCAGAATTTTGTATTCGATAATTTTGGATGCAAGATGGCTTCGAAATATAAGTGCGATACCCTCCACCCCTTCGCGTCTTTCTTGGTAAGGATTTAAAAGTGCGACCAGGGGGGGGGGGGTAATTGATAATTGATCTCCTGCTACAAGTGGCTCATCTTCATCGGTAAGAAGTTTCCTTTAATAATCTTGTGTTCAACAATGAGCAGTTATTTCTTGAACAATGAGCAATGAATTTCTTGTGTTCAACAATGAGTCACGTTGGTTTGATTTCTGTGTAACAATGAGCAATGATTGGTTTGATTTCTTGTGTTCAACAATGAGCAATGCAATTTCTTGTGTTCAACAATGAGCAATGCACGTTGGTTTGATTTCCTTGTGTTCAACAATGAGCAATGCACGTTGGTTTGATTTCTTGTGTTCAACAATGAGCAATGCACGTTATTTGATTTCTTGTGTTCAACAATGAGCAATGCACGTTGGTTTGATTTCTTGTGTTCAACAATGAGCAATGCACGTTGGTTTGATTTCTTGTGTTCAACAATGAGCAATGCACGTTGGTTTGATTTCTTGTGTTCAACAATGAGCAATGCACGTTGGTTTGATTTCCTGTGTTCAACAATGAGCAATGCACGTTGGTTTGTTGTCGAAACACATTTCGTGTCGTCGTTGTCAGTCGTTTTGCATTTGATGTCACGTTGGTTTGTTGTCGAATTCTTAGCTATACGGGTGAAAAACCATATGTTTAAAAGTTCTAAAAATCGCAGATTTTTAAAATTATACAGTGCTAAAAAATACAGATGAGAGTAGAATATCGAAACATAAATCTAGAAATGGAGCAAACACAACACAGTTGCCTTCTCAGCGCAACACATCAATAGTAAGACGAACAAAAAGTTAAGATAAGATAAGATAAGATAAGATAAGATAAAATTAAATGAGGTGAGATAATATAAGATGAGAGGAGATGAGATGAGATAAGATCAGATCAGATAAGATAAGATAATATACGATAAGATAAGATAAGATGAGATTAGATAAGATATGATAAGCTAAGATAAGATAAGATAAAATAAGATGCGATGAGATGAGAAGAGATGAGATGAGATGAGATAAAAAGATAAGATAATCTTTATTCGTCTAAAGGACATTTGTCTTAGGCAAATTAATTTCATAACATATCACAAACAAAACATAAATTATGATCATATAATAAATATATAATATAAGAAAAGATAAAGATGTATTTATAGTCTGTATCCTCTAACTTGACTAAGTGTGAATGAGTACCCAGCTATAGGTAGAGAAATATGTTGTAAGAGCGTTAGCAGTAAGTGTCTCACGGGCTAGTTGTACTGTATGTTCCCCATGGAGTTGAGAAGAACTTTGAATGAAATGGCCTACTGGGGATAAAATGATTTAGTCGATGAGCCAGCACTTGTGCAGGACACAGACTATTGCTGTTAGTTGTTTGGACTAAGACAGTAGGGACACGGACTATTACTGCTAGTTGTTTGGACCATGACAAACAGGACACGGACTATTGCTGTTAGTTGTTTAGACCATGACAGAGGGGACACGGACTATTACTGCTAGTTGTTTGAACCATGACAGAGGGGACACGGACTATTACTGCTAGTTGTTTAGACCATGACAGAGGGGACACGGACTATTACTGCTAGTTGTTTGGACCATGACAGAAGGGACACGGACTATTACTGCTAGTTGTTTAGACAATGACAAAGGGGACTACACTAGTTGGACTATTACTGCTAGTTGTTTGGACTATGACAGAGAGGACACAGACTATTGCTGCTAGTTGTTTGGACCATGACAGTAGTTGTTTAGGACAGACATGGACTATCAATGCTAGTTGTTTAAACCATAACAGAGAGGACACGGACTATTACTGCTAGTTGTTTGGACCATGACAGTAGGGACACGGACTATTACTGCTAGTTGTTTAGACCATGACAGTAGGGACACGGACTATTACTGCTAGTTGTTTAGACCATGACAGTAGAGACACGGACTATTACTGCTAGTTGTTTAGACCATGACAGTAGAGACACGGACTATTGCTGCTAGTTGTTTAGACCATGACAGTAGGGACACGGACTATTACTGTTAGTTGTTTGGACTATGACAGAGGGAACATGGACTATTACTGTTAGTTGTTTGGACCATGACAGTAGGGACACGGACTATTACTGCTAGTTGTTTAGACTATGACAGAGGGACACTGACTATCAATGCTAGTTGTTTAGACTATGACAGAGGGGACACCGACTATTACTGCTAGTTGTTTAGACTATACAGAGGGACACGGACTATTACTGCTAGTTGTTTAGACTATGACAGTAGGGACACGGACTATTGCTGTTAGTTGTTTAGACTATGACAGTAGGGACATGGACTATTACTGTTAGTTGTTTAGACTATGACAGAGTGGACACGGACTATTACTGCTAGTTGTTTGGACCATGACAGTAGGGACACGGACTATTACTGTTAGTTGTTTAGACCATGACAGTAGGGACTACGAACTATTACTGCTAGTTGTTTGGACTATGAGAGAAGAGGACATGGACTATCAATGCTACTTGTTTAGACCATGACAGTTGTATTACTGACTGTTTAGACCATGACAGAGGGACACGGACTATTACTGCTAGTTGTTTGGACTATGACAGAGTGGACACGGACTATTACTGCTAGTTGTTTGGACTATGACAGTAGGGACACGGACTATTGCTGCTAGTTGTTTGGACTGTGACAGAGTGGACACGGACTATTACTGCTAGTTGTTTGGACCATGACAGAGGGACACGGACTATTACTGCTAGTTGTTTGGACTATGACAGAGGGGACACGGACTATTACTGCTGGTTGTTTGGACTATGACAGTAGGGACACGGACTATTACTGCTAGTTGTTTGGACTATGACAGAGTGGACACGGACTATTACTGCTAGTTGTTTGGACTATGACAGTAGGGACACGGACTATTAGTGCTAGTTGTTTGGACCATGACAGAGGGGACACGGACTATTACTGCTAGTTGTTTGGACCATGACAGAGGGGACACGGACTATTACTGCTAGTTGTTTGGACTATGACAGTAGTGACACGGACTATTACTGCTAGTTGTTTGGACTATGACAGAGTGGACACGGACTATTACTGCTAGTTGTTTGGACTATGACAGAGGGGACACGGACTATTACTGCTAGTTGTTTGGACTATGACAGTAGAGGACACGGACTATTACTGCTAGTTGTTTGGACTATGACAGAGGGGACACGGACTATTACTGCTAGTTGTTTGGACTATGACAGTAGGGACACGGACTATTGCTACTAGTTGTTTGGACTATGACAGAGGGGACACGGACTATTACTGTTAGTTGTTTGGACCATGACAGAGGACACGGACTATTGCTGCTAGTTGTTTGGACCATGACAGTAGGGACACGGACTATTGCTGCTAGTTGTTTGAACTATGACAGTAGAGACACGGACTATTGCTGCTAGTTGTTTGGACCATGACAGAGGGGACACGGACTATTACTGCTAGTTGTTTGGACCATGACAGTAGAGACACGGACTATTACTGTTAGTTGTTTGGACCATGACAGTAGAGGAAACGGACTATTACTGTTAGTTGTTTGGACCATGACAGTAGGGACACGGACTATTACTGCTAGTTGTTTGGACCATGACAGTAGGGACACGGACTATTACTGCTAGTTGTTTGGACCATGACAGTAGGGACACGGACTATTACTGCTAGTTGTTTGGACCATGACAGTAGGGACACGGACTATTACTGCTAGTTGTTTAGACCATGACAGTAGAGACACGGACTATTACTGCTAGTTGTTTGGACTATGACAGTAGGGACACGGACTATTACTGCTAGTTGTTTAGACCATGACAGTAGGGACACGGACTATTACTGCTAGTTGTTTAGACCATGACAGAGAGGACACGGACTATTACTGCTAGTTGTTTAGACCATGACAGTAGAGGACACGGACTATTACTGCTAGTTGTTTAGACCATGACAGTAGGACACGGACTATTACTGCTAGTTGTTTAGACCATGACAGTAGGGACACGGACTATTACTGCTAGTTGTTTAGACCATGACAGTAGGGACACGGACTATTACTGCTAGTTGTTTAGACCCATGACAGTAGGGACACGGACTATTACTGCTAGTTGTTTAGACCATGACAGTAGGGACACGGACTATTACTGCTAGTTGTTTAGACCATGACAGTAGGGACACGGACTATTACTGCTAGTTGTTTAGACCATGACAGTAGAGACACGGACTATTACTGCTAGTTGTTTAGACCATGACAGAGAGGACACGGACTATTACTGCTAGTTGTTTAGACCATGACAGTAGGGACATGGACTATTACTGCTAGTTGTTTAGACCATGACAGTAGGGACACGGACTATTACTGCTAGTTGTTTAGACCATGACAGAGGACATGGACTATTGCTGCTAGTTGTTTAGACTATGACAGTAGGGACACGGACTATTACTGCTAGTTGTTTAGACTATGACAGTAGGGACACGGACTATTACTGCTAGTTGTTTAGACCATGACAGTAGGGGACACGGACTATTACTGCTAGTTGTTTAGACCATGACAGTAGAGACACGGACTATTACTGCTAGTTGTTTAGACCATGACAGTAGGGACACGGACTATTACTGCTAGTTGTTTAGACCATGACAGAGGGACATGGACTATTACTGTTAGTTGTTTGAAACATGACAGAGGGAACACGGACTATTACTGTTAGTTGTTTAGACTATGACAGTAGGGACACGGACTATTAATGCTAGTTGTTTAGACTATGACAGAGGGGACACGGACTATTGCTGTTAGTTGTTTAGACCATGACAGAGGGGACACGGACTATTGCTGTTAGTTGTTTAGACTATGACAGAGGGGACACGGACTATTGCTGTTAGTTGTTTAGACTATGACAGAGGGGACACGGACTATTGCTGTTAGTTGTTTAGACTATGACAGTAGGGACACGGACTATTACTGTTAGTTGTTTAGACTATGACAGAGTAGAACAGGGACACGGACTATTACTGTTAGTTGTTTAGACCATGACAGTAGGGACACGGACTATTACTGCTAGTTGTTTAGACTATGACAGAGGGACATGGACTATTACTGTTAGTTGTTTAGACCATGACAGTAGGGGAAACGGACTATTACTGTTAGCTGTTTAGACCATGACAGAGGGACACGGACTATTACTGTTAGTTGTTTAGACTATGACAGTAGGGACATGGACTATTACTGCTAGTTGTTTAGACTATGACAGAGGGACACGGACTATTACTGCTAGTTGTTTAGACTATGACAGTAGGGACATGGACTATTACTGTTAGTTGTTTAGACTATGACAGTAGGGACGCATGGACTATTACTGTTAGTTGTTTAGACTATGACAGTAGGGGACACGGACTATTACTGTTAGTTGTTTAGACTATGACAGTAGGGACATGGACTATTACTGTTAGTTGTTTAGACTATGACAGTAGGGACACGGACTATTACTGCTAGTTGTTTAGACTATGACAGTAGGGACACGGACTATTACTGTTAGTTGTTTGACTATGACAGTAGGGACATGGACTATTACTGTTAGTTGTTTAGACTATGACAGTAGGGACACGGACTATTACTGTTAGTTGTTTAGACTATGACAGTAGGGACACGGACTATTACTGTTAGTTGTTTAGACTATGACAGAGGGACACGGACTATTACTGCTAGTTGTTTAGACTATGACAGTAGGGACACGGACTATTACTGTTAGTTGTTTGGACTATGACAGTAGGGACACGGACTATTACTGTTAGTTGTTTAGACTATGACAGTAGGGACACGGACTATTACTGTTAGTTGTTTAGACTATGACAGTAGGGACACGGACTATTACTGTTAGTTGTTTAGACTATGACAGAGGGGACACGGACTATTACTGTTAGTTGTTTAGACTATGACAGTAGGGACACGGACTATTACTGCTAGTTGTTTGGACTATGACAGTAGGGACACGGACTATTACTGTTAGTTGTTTAGACTATGACAGAGGGAACGGACTATTACTGTAGTTGTTTAGACTATGACAGTAGGGACACGGACTATTACTGCTAGTTGTTTAGACTATGACAGAGTGGACACGGACTATTACTGCTAGTTGTTTGGACTATGACAGTAGGGACACGGACTATTACTGTTAGTTGTTTAGACTATGACAGAGAGGACACGGACTATTACTGCTAGTTGTTTGGACCATGACAGTAGGGACACGGACTATTACTGCTAGTTGTTTGGACTATGACAGTAGGGACACGGACTATTATTGCTAGTTGTTTAGACTATGACAGAGTGGACACGGACTATTACTGCTAGTTGTTTGGACCATGACAGTAGGGACACGGACTATTACTGCTAGTTGTTTGGACCATGACAGAGTGACACGGACTATTACTGCTAGTTGTTTGGACTATGACAGAGTGGACACGGACTATTACTGCTAGTTGTTTGGACTATGACAGTAGGGACACGGACTATTGCTGCTAGTTGTTTGGACTATGACAGAGGGGACACGGACTATTACTGCTAGTTGTTTGGACCATGACAGAGAGGACACGGACTATTACTGCTAGTTGTTTGGACTATGACAGAGGGGACACGGACTATTACTGCTAGTTGTTTGGACTATGACAGTAGGGACACGGACTATTACTGCTAGTTGTTTGGACTATGACAGAGGGGACACGGACTATTACTGCTAGTTGTTTGGACCATGACAGTAGGGACACGGACTATTACTGCTAGTTGTTTGGACTATGACAGAGGGGACACGGACTATTACTGCTAGTTGTTTGGACTATGACAGACACGGACTATTACTGCTAGTTGTTTGGACTATGACAGGGACACGGACTATTGCTGCTAGTTGTTTGGACTATGACAGAGGGACTATTACTGCTAGTTGTTTAGACTATGACAGAGAGGACACGGACTATTGCTGCTAGTTGTTTGGACCATGACAGTAGGGACACGGACTATTACTGCTAGTTGTTTAGACCATGACAGAGAGGACACGGACTATTACTGCTAGTTGTTTGGACCATGACAGAGGGACACGGACTATTACTGCTAGTTGTTTGGACTATGAGAGAGGACACGGACTATTACTGTTAGTTGTTTAGACCATGACAGAGGGACACGGACTATTACTGCTAGTTGTTTAGACCATGACAGAGGGACACGGACTATTACTGCTAGTTGTTTAGACCATGACAGAGGGACATGGACTATTACTGCTAGTTGTTTAGACCATGACAGAGAGGACATGGACTATTACTGCTAGTTGTTTAGACCATGACAGAGAGGACATGGACTATTACTGCTAGTTGTTTAGACCATGACAGAGAGGACATGGACTATTACTGCTAGTTGTTTAGACCATGACAGAGGACATGGACTATTACTGCTAGTTGTTTAGACCATGACAGAGAGGACATGGACTATTACTGCTGGTTGTTTAGACCATGACAGAGAGGACATGGACTATTACTGCTAGTTGTTTAGACCATGACAGAGAGGACATGGACTATTACTGCTAGTTGTTTAGACCATGACAGAGGGTACACGGACTATTACTGTTAGTTGTTTAGACCATGACAGAGGGACACGGACTATTACTGCTAGTTGTTTAGACCATGACAGAACGACATGGACTATTACTGCTAGTTGTTTAGACCATGACAGTAGGGACACGGACTATTACTGCTAGTTGTTTAGACCATCACAGAGAGGACAAGGACTATTACTGCTAGTTGTTTAGACCATGACAGAGAGGACATGGACTATTACTGCTAGTTGTTTAGACCATGACAGTAGGGACACGGACTATTACTGCTAGTTGTTTAGACCATGACAGAGGACATGGACTATTACTGCTAGTTGTTTAGACCATGACAGAGAGGACATGGACTATTACTGTTAGTTGTTTAGACCATGACAGAGGGGACACGGACTATTACTGTTAGTTGTTTGGACCATGACAGAGATGACACGGACTATTACTGCTAGTTGTTTAGACCATCACAGAGGACATGGACTATTACTGTTAGTTGTTTGGACCATGACAGAGGGGACACGGACTATTACTGTTAGTTGTTTGAAACATGACAGAGATGACACGGACTATTACTGTTAGTTGTTTGGACTATAACAGTTGGGACACGGACTATTAATGTTGGTTGTTTAGACCATGACAGAGGGGACACGGACTATTACTGTTAGTTGTTTAGACCTTGACAGAGAGGACATGGACTATTACTGTTAGTTGTTTAAACCATGACAGAGGGGACACGGACTATTACTGCTAGTTGTTTAGACCATCACAGAGAGGACATGGACTATTACTGCTAGTTGTTTAGACCATCACAGAGGACATGGACTATTACTGCTAGTTGTTTGGACCATGACAGATCAGACTCGGACTATTACTGTTAGTTGTTTGGACCATGACAGAGGACACGGACAATTACTGCTACTTGTTTAGACCATGACAGAGAGGACAGGGACTATTACTGCTAGTTGTTTAGACCATGACAGAGGGACATGGACTATTACTGTTAGTTGTTTAGACTATGACAGAGGGGACACGGACTATTACTGTTAGTTGTTTAGACCATGACAGAGAGGACACGGACTATTGCTGCTAGTTGTTTGGACCATGACAGTAGGGACACGGACTATTACTGCTAGTTGTTTAGACCATGACAGAGGACACGGACTATTGCTGCTAGTTGTTTGGACTATGACAGTAGGGACACGGACTATTACTGCTAGTTGTTTAGACCATGACAGAGAGGACACGGACTATTACTGCTAGTTGTTTAGACCATGACAGAGAGGACAGGGACTATTACTGCTAGTTGTTTAGACCATGACAGAGAGGACATGGACTATTACTGTTAGTTGTTTAGACTATGACAGAGGGGACACGGACTATTACTGTTAGTTGTTTAGACCATGACAGAGAGGACACGGACTATTGCTGCTAGTTGTTTGGACCATGACAGTAGGGACACGGACTATTACTGCTAGTTGTTTGGACCATGACAGAGGGACACGGACTATTACTGCTAGTTGTTTAGACCATGACAGTAGGGACACGGACTATTACTGCTAGTTGTTTAGACCATGACAGAGGGGACACGGACTATTACTGCTAGTTGTTTAGACCATGACAGAGGACACGGACTATTACTGCTAGTTGTTTAGACCATGACAGAGAGGACACGGACTATTACTGCTAGTTGTTTAGACCATGACAGAAGGGACACGGACTATTACTGCTAGTTGTTTAGACCATGACAGTAGAGGACACGGACTATTACTGCTAGTTGTTTAGACCATGACAGAGGAGACTCAGACTATTACTGTTAGTTGTTTAGACCATGACAGAGGGACATGGACTATTACTGTTAGTTGTTTAGACTATGACAGAGGGAACATGGACTATTACTGCTAGTTGTTTGGACTATGACAGAGGGGACACGGACTATTACTGCTAGTTGTTTAGACTATGACAGAGGGAACATGGACTATTGCTGCTAGTTGTTTAGACTATGACAGAGGGACACGGACTATTACTGCTAGTTGTTTAGACCATGACAGAGGGGACACGGACTATTACTGTTAGTTGTTTAGACCATGACAGATGAGACTCAGACTATTACTGTTAGTTGTTTAGACCATGACAGATGAGACTCAGACTATTACTGTTAGTTGTTTAGACCATGACAGATGAGACTCAGACTATTACTGTTAGTTGTTTAGACCATGACAGATGAGACTCGCACTATTACTGTTAGTTGTTTAGACCATGACAGATGAGACTCAGACTATTACTGCTAGTTGTTTAGACCATGACAGAGAGGACATGGACTATTACTGCTAGTTGTTTAGACCATGACAGAGAGGACATGGACTATTACTGTTAGTTGTTTAGACCATGACAGATGGACTCGGACTATTACTGTTAGTTGTTTAGACCATGACAGAGGGACATGGACTATTACTGTTAGTTGTTTAGACCATGACAGATGGACATGGACTATTACTGCTAGTTGTTTAGACCATGACAGATGAGACACGGACTATTACTGCTAGTTGTTTAGACCATGACAGAGGGTTAGTTGTTTACACTATGGACTATTACTGCTAGTTGTTTAGACCATGACAGAGGACAGGGACTATTACTGTTAGTTGTTTAGACCATGACAGAGAGGACACGGACTATTACTGTTAGTTGTTTAGACCATGACAGAGGGACACGGACTATTACTGTTAGTTGTTTAGACCATGACAGAGGGACACGGACTATTACTGCTAGTTGTTTAGACTATGACAGAGGGACACGGACTATTACTGCTAGTTGTTTAGACTATGACAGAGGGACACGGACTATTACTGTTAGTTGTTTAGACCATGACAGAGGGGACACGGACTATTACTGTTAGTTGTTTAGACCATGACAGTAGGGACACGGACTATTACTGTTAGTTGTTTAGACCATGACAGAGGGACACGGACTATTACTGTTAGTTGTTTAGACCATGACAGTAGGGACACGGACTATTACTGTTAGTTGTTTAGACTATGACAGATGACTCGGACTATTACTGTTAGTTGTTTAGACCGTTACTGCTATTACTGCTAGTTGTTTAGACCATGACAGTAGGGACACGGACTATTACTGTTAGTTGTTTAGACCATGACAGAGGACACGGACTATTACTGCTAGTTGTTTAGACCATGACAGAGAGGACAGGGACTATTACTGTTAGTTGTTTAGACCATGACAGAGAGGACACGGACTATTACTGTTAGTTGTTTAGACCATGACAGAGAGGACACGGACTATTACTGTTAGTTGTTTAGACCATGACAGAGGGACACGGACTATTACTGCTAGTTGTTTGGACCATGACAGAGGGACACGGACTATTACTGCTAGTTGTTTAGACCATGACAGTATTACTGCTTTGTTTAGACCATGACAGTAGGGACACGGACTATTACTGTTAGTTGTTTAGACCATGACAGAGAGGACACGGACTATTACTGTTAGTTGTTTAGACCATGACAGAGGGGACACGGACTATTACTGTTAGTTGTTTAGACCATGACAGAGAGGACACAGACTATTACTGCTAGTTGTTTAGACCATGACAGAGAGGACACGGACTATTACTGTTAGTTGTTTGGACCATGACAGAGGGGACACGGACTATTACTGCTAGTTGTTTAGACCATGACAGAGGGGACACGGACTATTACTGCTAGTTGTTTGACAGAGGGGACATGACAGAGGGGGACACGGACTATTACTGCTAGTTGTTTAGACCATGACAGAGGGACACGGACTATTACTGCTAGTTGTTTAGACCATGACAGAGAGGACACGGACTATTACTGTTAGTTGTTTAGACCATGACAGAGGACACGGACTATTACTGTTAGTTGTTTAGACCATGACAGATGGACTCGGACTATTACTGTTAGTTGTTTAGACCATGACAGAGAGGACACGGACTATTACTGCTAGTTGTTTAGACCATGAAAGAGAGGACACGGACTATTACTGCTAGTTGTTTAGACCATGACAGAGAGGACACGGACTATTACTGTTAGTTGTTTAGACCATGACAGATGGGACACGGACTATTACTGTTAGTTGTTTAGACCATGACAGAGAGGACATGGACTATTACTGCTAGTTGTTTAGACCATGACAGAGAGGAAACGGACTATTACTGTTAGTTGTTTAGACCATGACAGATGAGGACACAGACTATTACTGCTAGTTGTTTAGACCATGACAGAGAACACGGACTATTACTGTTAGTTGTTTAGATCATGACAGAGAGGACATGGACTATTACTGTTAGTTTTTTAGACCATGACAGAGAGGACATTGACTATTACTGTTAGTTGTTTAGACCATGACAGAGGGGACTCAGACTATTACTGTTAGTTGTTTAGACCATGACAGAGGGGACACGGACTATTACTGGTAGTTGCTTGGACCATGACAGAGAGGACATGGACTATTACTGCTAGTTGTTTGGACCATGACAGAGGACACGGACTATTACTGCTAGTTGTTTAGACTATGACAGAGGGGACACGGACTATTACTGCTAGTTGTTTATACCATGACAGAGAGGACATGGACTATTACTGTTAGTTGTTTAGACCATGACAGAGAGACACCGACTATTACTGTTAGTTGTTTAGACCATGAAAGAGAGGACACAGACTATTACTGCTAGTTGCTTGGACCATGACAGAGGGGACATGGACTATTACTTTTAGTTGTTTAGATCATGACAGAGAGGACATGGACTATTACTGCTAGTTGTTTAGACCATGACAGAGAGGACACAGACTATTACTGCTAGTTGTTTAGACCATGACAGAGAGGACATGGACTATTACTGCTAGTTGTTTAGACCATGACAGAGAGGACACGGACTATTACTGTTAGTTGTTTAGACCATGACAGAGGACACAGACTATTACTGCTAGTTGTTTAGACCATGACAGAGAGGACACGGACTATTACTGTTAGTTGTTTGGACCATGACAGAGGGACACGGACTATTACTGTTAGTTGTTTAGATCATGACAGAGAGGACATGGACTATTACTGCCAGTTGTTTTAGACCATGACAGAGGGACATTGACTATTACTGCTAGTTGTTTGATCATGACAGAGGACACAGGACATGGACTATTACTGCTAGTTGTTTAGACCATGACAGAGAGGACACGGACTATTACTGCTAGTTGTTTAGACCATGACAGAGAGGACATGGACTATTACTGCTAGTTGTTTAGACCATGACAGAGAGGACACGGACTATTACTGTTAGTTGTTTAGACTATGACAGAGAGGACATGGACTATTGCTGCTAGTTGTTTAGACCATGACAGAGGACACGGACTATTACTGTTAGTTGTTTAGACCATGACAGAGGGACATGGACTATTACTGCTAGTTGTTTATACCATGACAGAGAGGACATGGACTATTACTGAGTTGTTTAGACTATGACAGAGGACACTCAGACTATTACTGTTAGTTGTTTAGACCCATGAAAGAGAGGACACAGGACTATTACTGCTAGTTGCTTGGACCATGACAGAGGGACACGGACTATTACTTTTAGTTGTTTAGATCATGACAGAGAGGACACGGACTATTACTGCTAGTTGTTTAGACCATGACAGAGAGGACATGGACTATTACTGCTAGTTGTTTAGACCATGACAGAGAGGACATGGACTATTACTGCTAGTTTTTAGACCATGACAGAGAGGACACGGACTATAACTGTTAGTTGTTTAGACCATGACAGAGGACACAGACTATTACTGCTAGTTGTTTGGAACCATGACAGAGAGGACACGGACCTGTACTGCTAGTTGTTTGGACCATGACTGAGGGGACATGGACTATTACTGCTAGTTGTTTGGACCATGACAGAAGGACATGAACTATTACTGGACCATGACAGAGGGGACATGGACTATTACTGCTAGTTGTTTAGATCATGACAGAGGGACATGGACTATTACTGCTAGTTGTTTAGACCATGACAGAGGGACACAGACTATTACTGCTAGTTGTTTTAGACCATGAAAGAGAGGACATGGACTATTACTGCTAGTTGTTTAGACCATGACAGAGGACATGGACTATTACTGCTAGTTGTTTAGACCATGACAGAGGGACATGGACTAATACTGCTAGTTGTTTAGACCATGAAGAGAGGACTGCTAGTTGCTTAGACCATGACAGAGGACACGGACTATTACTGTTAGTTGTTTAGACCATGACAGAGAGGACATGGACTATTACTGCTAGTTGTTTAGACCATGACAGAGGACATGGACTATTGCTGCTAGTTGTTTAGACCATGACAGAGAGGACATGGACTATTACTGTTAGTTGTTTAGACCATGACAGAGGGACATGGACTATTGCTGCTAGTTGTTTAGACCATGACAGAGGACATGGACTATTACTGTTAGTTGTTTAGATCATGACAGAGGGACATGGACTATTACTGATTGTTTTAGACCATGACAGAGGACATACTATTGTGTAGTTGTTTAGACCATGACAGAGAGGACATGGACTATTACTGTTAGTTGTTTAGACCATGACAGATGAGACTGGACTATTACTGTTAGTTGTTTAGACCATGACAGAGGACATGGACTATTACTGCTAGTTGTTTAGACCATTGACAGAGGGACATGGACTATTACTGTTAGTTGTTTAGACCATGACAGAGAGGACACGGACTATTACTGCTAGTTGTTTGGACCATGACAGAGAACATGGACTATTACTGCTAGTTGTTTAGACCATGACAGAGGGACACGGACTATTACTGCTAGTTGTTTGTACCATGACAGAGGACACGGACTATTACTGTTAGTTGTTTAGACCATGACAGAGGGGACACGGACTATTACTGCTAGTTGTTTAGACCATCACAGAGGAAACACGGATTATTACTGCTAGTTCTTTGGACCATGACAGAGGGAACATGGATTATTACTGCTAGTTGTTTAGACCATGACAGAGAGGACATGGACTATTACTGCTAGTTGTTTAGACCATGACAGAGAGGACACGCACTATTACTGCTAGTTGTTGAGACCATGACAGAGGACACGGACTATTACTGCTAGTTGTTTAGACCATGACAGAGGGAACACGGATTATTACTGCTAGTTGTTTGGACCATGACAGAGAGGACACGGACTATTACTGCTAGTTGTTTGGACCATGACAGAGAGACACGGACTATTGCTGCTAGTTGTTTGGACCATGACAGAGGGACACGGACGATTACTGCTAGTTGTTTGGACCATGACAGAGAGGACACGGACTATTACTGCTAGTTGATTGGACCATGACAGAGAGGACACGACGATTACTGCTAGTTGTTTGGACTATGACAGAGAGGACACGGACTATTACTGCTAGTTGTTTGGACCATGACAGGAGGACACGGACTGTTACTGCTAGTTGTTTGGACCATGACAGAGAGGACACGGACTATTACTGCTAGTTGTTTGGACCATGACAGAGAGGACACGGACTATTACTGCTAGTTGTTTGGACCATGACAGAGGGACACGGACTATTACTGCTAGTTGTTTGGACCATGACAGAGAGGACACGGACTATTACTGCTAGTTGTTTGGACCATGACAGAGGGGACATGGACTATTACTGTCCATGACAGACAGGACTATTACTGTTGTTGTTGGACCATGACAGAAGGGACTATTACTGCTAGTTGCGCCTCTCCACCCTATTACTGAATCATGGGTTCTTCAAGACCATGCAGGAGCAGATATTACGACCAACATGTTCTCCATGACAGGTTTTCTTTCTTTCTTTTTCGAGTTAAATCTAGTTGTTTCGACCATTGGACGATAAAGTTCTAGACGGTCCTGTCGGAGATCACAACGGTCTGTACACGCTCTTTTTTGTCCCATCAGACCGGACTATTAAGAAGACGAGTCTGCTAGTTGTTTGGACCATGACAGAGAGGACACGGTCTGTTACACGCCTTAAAGACACGGATTGTTACTGCTAGTTGTAAATGACAGAATCAAAACTAAAAATCAAATCAAAACAAATCGACTTAAATGTGGATCAAATCAAATATTAAATCAAATCAAATCAAAACAAATCATGACAGAGAGGACACGGAATCAAAATCAAAACAAATTAAATGTGGATAGGTAAATTCAAATCAAAACAAATCAAATCAAGTCAAATCAAATCAAATCAAACCAAATCAAATCAAATCAAATCATCAAGTCAAATTAACTCGAAAAAACTCGAGACGGAAATTTTTCAACCGGTGGCGGTCCGGCTCGAACCCGAACCCACTAGATCTACCTTTTCGTTCAGGGGCCGACACTTTTTTTCAACCTCTGGACGACCGAGTCCCCTTTTGTACATGAGCAGTTGATGACGTCACTGAGTTGTTTGGAGGGGGGAGGAGTCAAAGTTATGATAACATTATAATGATATAACAATGAAGAAAATATACATGGGGTGTAAGGTTATACTATTTCTTACGTGCAATCTCATTTGGTTTCCGTTGATAGAGCTGTCCTGTGTTGAGATCCAGGACGTAGACAGTAGCATTGTTTTTGTCGTCGTT
>JAXRKP010000269.1:97500-107500 GCA_037039925.1 Doris montereyensis | reverse complement strand
AATGTATGAATCACTACACAATGTGGAATCACTACACAATGTAAGAATCTTCTTCTTCTTCTTCTTCTTCTTGATATTGTAGTAACCTCCTTGGAGGAGGACCAGTCTACATGTAGATACATACGCGATATTGACAAGACACAAAAGAGAAGGTAAAGAAGTAAAAGAATGAAAACAAGAACATAAAAAAACAAATAAAAGCAGATAAAAATCAAATAAAAACATGGACTTAGCTCAGGATAGGGGCCGATTATAGGAGAGGACGGTCGAGAACTCTGCCAACGTTTCCGCTTCAACAGCGATTCCAAAGACGAGATGTTGAGGGGAAGAAGGACTGGAGATGTGTGTCAATTCTGGAAGTTGGGATGTTGATCTTTTTGGTGTGGCCTCGGGTGTTCCTATTGGCATAACTAATATGACTTGACGCAGGGATGTCTAAAAATCCATTTGCCACCTTGAAGAGCGTTGTTAGTTTGTTCCTTTTCCTCCGTGTTTCTAACTGTTCGAGGCCCAGTGTGTCGACGAGGTTGGAAGCGCTTGTCTGTGGTGAGAAGTCATGGTGCATTCTTCTTGCTGCCCTCCTCTGGACCATCTCTAATGAATGTATGAGGTGTTGTTGGTGGGGGTCCAAGATGACATTGCCGTACTCGAGGATGGGCCAAACCAAGGCTTTGAAGCAGAGTGCTTGGGTTGCCAGGGGACATCCTTCAAGGTTCCTGGTGATGAAGGTACTCGTTTGGTTGGCCTTTGTTACGGTTCAGGAAACATGCTTGCCCCACTTCAGGTCTGATGACAATTCGACTCAAGGTATTTTGCAGAGTTAACGCGTACTAGTCGATGTCCGTGTAGTGTGTAATCGAATGTTATTGGGTTCTTTTTGTTTGTTATCGTCATGGCTTGACATTTAGAGGCATTAAACTCCATTAGCCATTTCTCTTCCCATTCTTGGAGTTTTTGCAGGTCTTGGTTTAAGCTATGACAGTCTGTTGGGGTGGAGATGTGCTGGTATAGTATTGTATCATCAGCAAAAAGTCGAATTTTGGATTTGATGTTGTTGCCAAGATCATTGATGTAAATCAGGAACAATGTCGGTCCAAGGACAGAGCCTTGGTGTACACCAGATGTCACTAAGCCACTGCCTGACTTTTCTCCTCCGACCACGACCTCTTGTGTGCGGCTTTCGAGGAATGCTTTGATCCAATGTAAGACTCTGTTTCTAATACCGCTTGCATGGAGTTTCGATAGAAGACGTTGATGTGGCACTTTATCAAAGGCTTTTGAGAAGTCCAGTAGGATGACATCTGTCTGTCCTCGTTTGTTCAGTTCTGTGGCTATGTCATGTGTTAGGAATATCAGTTGGGTCTCGCAGGATCTTTGTTTGCGGGAAACCATGTTGTGCATCTGTAATTAGATTATTTGTCTCGATGTGCTCTGTGATTGCAGACCTCACAATATGTTCCATGAGTTTGCAGCATATGCACGTTAGAGAGATCGGCCTGTAGTTTGCAGCGTTGCTTCTGTCCCCTTTCTTGAAAACTGGTTGAACAAGGGCGTGTTTCCAAATTAGGGTATTTCGCTTGTTTCAATGGAAAATTGGAACAGTTTAGTTAAGGCTGGGGCTATCTCCGTTGCAACCATCCGCAGAAGGCGAGAAGGTATTTCGTCAGGACCTGCTGCTTTAGTTGGATTGAGATCTTCAAGAAGTTTTTGCACACCTTTTACATTTATTGTAATATCAGGCATTATTGGACAGTCGTCTGTGTTTGTCTCTTGGTGAGGGTTGCAATCCTCTTGTGTGAATACAGAACAAAACTGGTCGTTCAGGGTGGTAGCCTTGTCTTTGTTCGTTGTTTGTGTTTGTTACATTTACTCAAGGGAGCTACTCCGACTGTGTCACATTTCCTGCTCTTGACGAATTTCCACAGTTTTTTGGTTGATTTGTCATCAATTAGGTTGTTTACATAATTTTAGTATCCGCTTCGATTTTCACATCTTGCTTCCTTTTTCAGTAGTTTGTATCTTCCCAGTCACTGGGGCAATTCGATTGTTTGGCTTTGCTCCATGCTCTTTGTTTTCGCCGGGATAGTCTTTTTAGATCGTTGGTAATCCATGGCTGATGGAATCTCGATGAGCAGGCCTTGGTTGGGACGTGCTCGCTTATCATGGTTTGTAAATGGTTACTTATAAGGGTCCAAAGGGTTTCGACATCAAGGGATTCTTGAGGCATTATTCTGGTGGTAAAAGCCTTTGTGTCCTTAAGTATTGCAGTGATGTTGGCTTTTTTCCATACCGTCACTTTGTGAGGTACCGGTTTGATTTTACTGGCTTTAAGTCTGTTTTCGGTTGTAACGATGTCATGGTCACTCAGTCCTGGGATGGTTTCTGATTTCATGGTCAGGTTTGGTCTGTTAGTGAAGAAGAGGTCTAGAATTTTATCCCCTCTTGTTGGCATTTTGTTCGTCTGGGTTAAGCCAATGTCACGTATTTTATCAAGAAACATGGTGTTAATAGAAAGGGAATATTGGTGTCCATTTATGCTTTCGCTTCGCCAATCAATATCTGGCAAGTTGAAGTCTCCACCTATCCATAGTATGTCGTTTTTGTTGAGACTGTCAAGGCTTTGGGTTAATTTGGTCATTTGGTCAAGTGACGTGTTCGTGGGTTTTCTATATACAGCACCTACAACTAGGGGTTTTGTGTTTCTGCCGGTGTTAATTTTGACAAACACTGTCTCAGTATCCGATGGTACGTGGGATAGTTCATGGGCGATGAGTTGTGCTTTCGTAGCAACAAGTACTCCACAGTAGCCGTCGTGTCTGTCTTTTCTAAACACGTTATACTCAAGTTCGGGGGATAATTTCTGCATTATTTACATCTGGTTTCAACCATGTTTCGCAACCTATAATGATGTCTGGTTTCATTGTCGATAAAATGTGCCGAAATTCTGCTCTTTTCGGTAGGATGCTTTGGAAATTGATTACTATAGAGCGTATTTCTAATTTCGGTGCCGGGTGTTTCTTGTCCTTGGTGTAGGGTGGTGGCGGGGCACGTTATGTTTTGAATGGTCCGGTGTGTGAATGGTATTAATTACGGTCAAGATGCGTGGGCAGGCGGGGTGGTGTGTTTGATGGGGTCTGGTCGGTGACCGATTTGGACTTTGATTTGTTTTTGTTTTCTCGTCCCACCACGCTGAAGTCTTCTGTTATAAAAATAACTGTTATGCTGACACATGGTGATTAAAACTCCAAGCAGGTAAGAATATGGGAAAATGGCGGGGTCTTGGAAATTCATGGTAAAAACTCGATCACTAAAATATGACTAAAGTTTCGCTAAAAACGTTGTAAGAATCCGTAATATTAACACAAGAGAATAAAGGGCACATTCACATATAATTGTACATAAAAATTTAGTGAATCAATGCTTTGTATCACAGTTAAATCCACGAAATATCACACTCAACGTAAACACAGCCTGTCAGGCGAACTACATCATTTCGAAACAATGTATGATTCACTAGACAATGTATGAATCAATAGACAATGTATGAATCAATAGACAATGTATGAATCAATAGACAATGTATGAATCAATAGACAATATATGAATCTCTAAACAATGTATGAATCACTAAACAATGTATGATTCACTAGCAATGTATGAATCAATAGACAATGTATGAATCAATAGACAATGTATGAATCTCTAAACAATGTATGAATCACTAGACAATGTATGAATCTCTAAACAATGTATGATTCACTAGACAATGTATGAATCAATAGCCAATGTATGAATCAATAGACAATGTATGAATCACTAGACAATGTATGAATCAATAGACAATGTATGATTCACTAGACAATGTATGAATCAATAGACAATGTATGAATTAATAGACAATATATGAATCACTAGACAATGTATGAATCACTAGACAGTGTATGAATCACTAGACTATGTATGAATCACTAGACAATGTATGAACCTCTAGACAATGTATGAATTACTAGACAATGTATGAATCACTAAACAATGTATGAATCAATAGACAATGTATGAATCACTAGACAATGTATGAATCTCTAGACAATGTATGAATCTCTAGACAATGAATGCATCTCTAGACAATGAATGAATCTCTAGACAATGTATGAATCTCTAGACAATGTATGAATCTCTAGACAATGTATGAACCTCTAGACAATGTATGATTCACTACGCAACGCATGAATTTCTCGACAACGTATGGATCTCTAAACAACATGTGGATCTCTTGACAATGTAGGAATCACTAACCAAGATATGAATCTGTAAAAAACATACGAATCACTAGACAACAAATGAATCTCTAGGCAACGTATAAATTACTAGACAACGTTTGAATTTCTAGACAACGTATGAATCACTAGACAACACATGAATTTCTAAGCAATGTACGAATCACTAGACAATATATGAATCACTAGACAATATATGAATCACTAGACAAGATATGAATCACTAAACACGTTTGTATCCTAAGCAATGCACGAGTCTCTAGGCAATGCATGTGTCTCTAGACAAAGCATGGATCTCTAGGCAATGCATGTATCTCTATTCAGAGCATGTATCTCCAGACCACACCCGATTCTCTAGGCAGTGCATGTATCTCTAGGCCAAACCGGAATCTCTACACAATGCATGTATCTGTAAGCCACACCGGAATCTCTAGACAATGCATGTATCTCTAGGCCACACCGGAATCTCTAGACAATGCATGTATCTCTAGGCCACACCGGAATCTATAGATAATGCATGTATTTCTAGGTCACACCGGAATCTTTAGACAATGCATGAATCTCTAGGCCACACCGGAATCTCTAGGCAATGCATGTATCTCTAGGCCACACCAGAATCTATAGACAATGCATGCATCTCTAGGCCACACCAGAATCTCTAGACAATGCATGTATTTCTAGGCCACAGCGGAATCTCTAGGCAATGCATGTATCTCTAGTCCACACCGGAATCTCTAGACAATGCATGTATCTCTAGGCCACACCGGAATCTCTAGAAAATGCATGTATCTCTAGGCCACACCGGAATCTCTAGACAATGCATGCATCTCTAGGCCACACCAGAATCACTAGAAAATGCATGTATCTCTAGACAGAGGATGTATCTCTAGGCCACACCCGAATCTCTAGGCAATGCATGTATCTCTAGGCCACACCAGAATCTATAGACAATGCAAACATCTCTAGGCCACACCGGAATCTCTAGACAACGCATGTATCTCTAGGCCACACTGGAATCTCTAGACAATGCATGTATCTCTAGACAGAGCATGTATCTCTAGGCCACACCAGAATCTCTAGGCAATGCATGTATCTCTAGGCCACACCGGAATCTCTAGACAATGCATGTATCTCTAGGCCACACCGGAATCTCTACACAATGCATGTATCTCTAGGCCACACCGGAATCTCTAGAGGACAATGCATGTATCTCTAGAGAGAGCATGTATCTCTAGGCCACACCCGAATCTCTAGGCAATGCATCTCTGAACATCTCTAGGCCACACCGGAATCTATAGACAATGCATGCATCTCTAGGCCACACCGGAATCTCTAGACAACGCATGTATCTCTAGGCCACACCGGAATCTCTAGACAATGCATGTATCTCTAGACAGAGCATGTATCTCTAGGCCACACCCGAATCTCTAGGCAATGCATGTATCTCTAGGCCACACCGGAATCTCTAGCCAATGCATGTATCTCTAGGCCACACCGGAATCTCTAGACAATGCATGTATCTCTAGGCCACACCGGAATCTCTAGTCAATGTATGTATCTCTAGGCCACACGAATCTATAGACAATGCATGCATCTCTAGGCCACACCGGAATCTCTAGACAATACATGTATTTCTAGGCCACAGCAGAATCTCTAGGCAATGCATGTATCTCTAGACAGAGCATGTATCTCTAGGCCACACCCGAATCTCTAGGCAATGCATGTATCTCTAGGCCACACCGGAATCTATAGACAATGCATGCATCTTTAGGCCACACCGGAATCTCTAGACAACGCATGTATCTCTAGGCCACACCGGAATCACTAGACAATACATGTATCTCTAGACAGAGCATGTATCTCTAGGCCACACCGGAATCTTTAGACAATGCATGTATCTCTAGGCCACACCAGAATCTACAGACAATGCATGCATCTCTAGGCCACACCGGAATCTCTAGACAATGCATGTATTTCTAGGCCACAGCGGAATCTCTAGGCAATGCATGTATCTCTAGGCCACACCGGAATCTCTAGACAATGCATGTATCTCTAGGCCACACCGGAATCTCTAGAAAATGCATGTATCTCTAGGCCACACCGGAATCTCTAGACAATGCATGCATCTCTAGGCCACACCAGAATCTCTAGAAAATGCATGTATCTCTAGACAGAGGATGTATCTCTAAGCCACACCCGAATCTCTAGGCAATGCATGTATCTCTAGGCCACACCGGAATCTCTAGGCAATTCATGTATCTCTAGGCCACACCGGAATCTATAGACAATGCAAACATCTCTAGGCCACACCGGAATCTCTAGACAACGGATGTATCTCTAGGCCACACTGGAATCTCTAGACAATGCATGTATCTCTAGACAGAGCATGTATCTCTAGGCCACACCAGAATCTCTAGGCAATGCATGTATCTCTAGGCCACACCTGAATCTCTAGACAATGCATGTATCTCTAGACCACACCGGAATCTCTAGACAATGCATGTATCTCTAGGCCACACTGGAATCTCTAGACAATGCATGTATCTCTAGAGAGAGCATGTATCTCTAGGCTACACACGAATCTCTAGACAGAGCATGTATCTCTAGGCCACACCCGAATCTCTAGGCAATGCATGTATCTCTAGGCCACACCGGAATCTCTAGACAGAGCATGTATCTCTAGGCCACACCGGAATCTATAGACAATGCATGCATCTTTAGGCCACACCGGAATCTCTAGACAACGCATGTATCTCTAGGCCACACCAGGAATCACTAGACAATACATGTATCTCTAGACAGAGCATGTATCTCTAGGCCACACCGGAATCTTTAGACAATGCATGAATCTCTAGGCCACACCGGAATCTCTAGGCAATGCATGTATCTCTAGGCCACACCAGAATCTATAGACAATGCATGCATCTCTAGGCCACACCGGAATCTCTAGACAATGCATGTATTTCTAGGCCACAGCAGAATCTCTAGGCAATGCATGTATCTCTAGGCCACACCGGAATCTCTGGACAATGCATGTATCTCTAGGCCACACCGGAATCTCTAGACAATGCATGTATCTCTAGGCCACACCGGAATCTCTAGACAATGCATGTATCTCTAGGCCACACCGGAATCTCTAGACAATGCATGTATCTCTAGAGAGAGCATGTATCTCTAGGCCACACCCAAATCTCTAGACAGAGCATGTATCTCTAGGCCACACCCGAATCTCTAGGCAATGCATGTATCTCTAGGCCACACTGGAATCTCTAGACAATGCATGTATCTCTAGGCCACACCGAAATCTCTAGACAATGCATGTATCTCTAGACAGAGCATGTATCTCTAGGCCACGCCCGAATCTCTAGGCAATGCATGTATCCCTAGGTCACATCGGAATCTCTAGGCAATTCATGTATCTCTAGGCCACACCGGAATCTATAGACAATGCATGTATCTCTAGGCCACACCCGAATCTCTAGACAATGCATGTATTTCTAGGCCACACCGGAATCTCTAGGCATTGGCATGTATCTCTAGGCCACACCGGAATCTCTAGTCAATGCATGTATCTCTAGGCCACACCGGAATCTCTAGACAATGCATGTATCTCTAGGCCACACTGGAATCTCTACACAATGCATGTATCTCTAGGCCACACCGGAATCTCTAGACAATGCATGTATCTCTAGAGAGAGCATGTATCTCTAGGCTACACCCGAATCTCTAGACAGAGCATGTATCTCTAGGCCACACCCGAATCTCTAGGCAATGCATGTATATCTAGGCCACACCGGAATCTATAGACAATGCATGCATCTCTAGGCCACACCGGAATCTCTAGACAACGCATGTATCTCTAGGCCACACCGGAATCTCTAGACAATGCATGTATCTCTAGACAGAGCATGTATCTCTAGGCCACACCGAATCTCTAGGCAATGCATGTATCTCTAGGCCACACCGGAATCTCTAGCCAATGCATGTATCTCTAGGCCACACCGGAATCTCTAGACAATGCATGTATCTCTAGGCCACACCGGAATCTCTAGGCAATGTATGTATCTCTAGGCCACACCGGAATCTATAGACAATGCATGCATCTCTAGGCCACACCGGAATCTCTAGACAATACATGTATTTCTAGGCCACAGCAGAATCTCTAGGCAATGCATGTATCTCTAGACAGAGCATGTATCTCTAGGCCACACCCGAATCTCTAGGCAATGCATGTATCTCTAGGCCACACCGGAATCTATAGACAATGCATGCATCTTTGGGGCCACACCGGAATCTCTAGACAACGCATGTATCTCTAGGCCACACCGGAATCACTAGACAATACATGTATCTCTAGACAGAGCATGTATCTCTAGGCCACATCGGAATCTTTAGACAATGCATGTATCTCTAGGCCACACCAGAATCTATAGACAATGCATGCATCTCTAGGCCACACCGGAATCTCTAGACAATGCATGTATTTCTAGGCCACAGCGGAATCTCTAGGCAATGCATGTATCTATAGGCCACACCGGAATCTCTAGACAATGCATGTATCTCTAGGCCACACCGGAATCTCTAGAAAATGCATGTATCTCTAGGCCACACCGGAATCTCTAGACAATGCATGCATCTCTAGGCCACACCAGAATCTCTAGAAAATGCATGTATCTCTAGACAGAGGATGTATCTCTAGGCCACACCCGAATCTCTAGGCAATGCATGTATCTCTAGGCCACACCGGAATCTCTAGGGCAATTCATGTATCTCTAGGGCCACACCGGAATCTATAGACAATGCAATTATCTCTAGGCCACACCGGAATCTATAGACAACGGATGTATCTCTAGGCCACACTGGAATCTCTAGACAATGCATGTATCTCTAGACAGAGCATGTATCTCTAGGCCACACCGGAATCTCTAGACAATGCATGTATCTCTAGGCCACACCGGAATCTCTAGACAATGCATGTATCTCTAGAGAGAGCATGTATCTCTAGGTTACACACATCTCTAGACAGAGCATGTATCTCTAGGCCACACCGGAATCTCTAGACAATACATGTATCTCTAGGACACACCCGAATCTCTAGACAATACATGTATCTCTAGGCCACACCGGAATCTCTAGACAATGCATGTATCTCTAGGCCACACTGGAATCTCTAGACAATGCATGTATCTCTAGGCCACACCAGAATCTCTAGACAATACATGTATCTCTAGGCCACACCGGAATCTCTAGACAATGCATGTATCTCTAGGCCACACCGGAATCTCTAGACAATGCATGTATCTCTAAGCCACACCGGAATCTCTAGACAATGCATGTATCTCTAGACAGAGCATGTATGTCTATCCACGCCCGAATCTCTAGGGAATGCATGTATCTCTAGGCCACACCGGAATCTCTAGGCAATTCATGTATCTCTAGGCCACACCGGAATCTATAGACAATGCATGTATCTCTAGGCCACACCCGATCTCTAGACAACGCATGTATTTCTAGGCCACGCCGGAATTTCTAGGCAATGCATGTATCTCTAGGCCACACCGGAATCTCTAGGCAATGCATGTATTGCTAGGCCACACCGAATCTCTAGACAATGCATGTATCTCTAGGCCACACTGGAATCTCTAGACAATGCATCTACCTCTAGGCCACACCGGAATCTCTAGACAATGCATGTATCTCTAGGCCACACCGGAATCTCTAGA
>JAXRKP010000269.1:32500-90000 GCA_037039925.1 Doris montereyensis | reverse complement strand
GATATCACCTTCCTCAATGCACAATAAAGTCAAATTATGAAGCCTCGCCTCAATCTGTCCTCCAACTGTGTGGGGCGCGCGCTTAGTCCCGCTGGTTGACGATATCTTTTTTTTTCTGGATTCAAGCCATCGAGGTTTGGAAGCTAGGTCCAAGACGACATGCTGATACACACAAAGCTTTACAAGATTTTGCACTCTCTCTTTCTCTCTGTCTGTCTGTGTCTCTCTTTTCTGTCTGTCTGTGTCTCTCTCCTTCTGTCTGTCTGTCTCTTTGTCTGTTTATCGCTCTCTCTGTCTGTCTGTCTGTCTATCTGCCTTTCTCTCTCTCTCTCTCTAGGCTCTCTCTCTCTCTCTCTCTCTCTCTCTCTCTCTCTCTCTCTCTCTCTCTCTCTCTCTCTCTCTGTCCATCTCTCTTTTATCTCTGTCTGTCTATCTGTCTGTCTGTGTCTCTCTGTCTCTCTGTCTCTCTGTCTGTCTCTCTCTCTCTCTCTCTATATCTCTATATATATATATATATATATATATATATATATATATATATCCCTCTCTCCCCATCTCTCTTATCTCTCTCTCTCTCTCTCTCTCTCTCTCTCTCTCTCTCTCTCTCTCTATATATTCGCTCTCTGTTTCTCTGTCTGTCTCTGTCTCTCTCTCTCTATCTCTCTCAGTCTGTCTGCCCTGCCTGTCTGTCTGTCTGTCTGTCTGTCTGTCTGTCTGTCTGTCTGTCTCTCTCTCTCTCTCGCTCGCTCGTTCTGTCTGTCTCTGTCAATCTCTCTATCTATATCAAGTACAAACACTCTAATGCATACATCATCTCATGTTTTTTCAAACTCATACTACAAATGAGCAAAACTAGATCTAGATCTAGATCTAGGCATACACTACAGTACCGGTAAATTATCTTCTTTCTTGGAGGGGGTGGGGAGGGGGCGTTATTGGCGTTCACGTATTGTGTGTGATATTGTCACTACTATAACTAATTTAATTGTGTAACCAAATTCTTCACTATAAATCTAGATCTAGATTTTGCATTGTGTTATGAAGATCTTAAACAAAACAAAAGAACCGTTCCTGTTGGCCGCTCATTGTACTGCACAAAAAGGAAAATCACAATAAATAAAAATTAGTCTAAACATGACACAAACATTTATGATAAGACAGACGTATCGCCTAATATAGTTTATCTTGTGAGAGCGGCCGAAAAAAATCTGTTTTTTCTTCTTCTGTTTATTATTACCTTCTTTCAATGCCTCGCTCGCCAAGAGTTCGCCTTGATTGAGTCAAGTCTAGACATTACTAGATCTAGGTCACTGGGCCAGCCTTGAAAACGTCTCGATCTCATGTGCGTATCGGTCTCAATTCGACATGCACCATGACACGATGAAAAGCGTTGGTTAGAGTTCAAACTTAGTGAACCCGTCGCCTTTCCGTCATCGTTCCCGTGCTGGGTGACAAAATGTTTACAGTTTACACCCGTCGCGTGCCCATTCCAACGCCGTTGTGGTGTGTTGCGTTGATTTTTGTCCAGACAAAATATGTCAACCCAGGTATTGACGATTTTGTATTGTTTAAAAAGGAGACGTTATTATAGTAAGCGAAGATATTGGGTTCATAGAATCATAGAATCAACCAACGGAGAGAAACCTAGGGGGAGTTCCACCACCTTGTAGATGAAATTGTGAATGATGAAGAGAAGACCTTATCGTACATTCGAATGAAGAAGTCGAGTACTTTGTTTTCTTGCTGCTAGATAACTAACCATCAGTTCCGACTTCTTCTGCAACGTCCTTCCATTTTTGGTTCATTAAAACCTTATTTGGTTTAATCAGCGTCCCCGTTATCATAAAGGACCTGCCTTTTTCTTATAGCCTCTATCAAAGCATCCACCTCCATCGTGTTTGGTTGTTTGAAGATAATAAAAACGGTTCAGCGCTGGCCAAATTTTTAGTGCAGCACTAAAATGAAAAGGCCAACCAAACGACGGGTGACACACGGGTGCATCACAGGTTCACGCTGGTGTGTAAAACGGCGCCACTCCAATAGACATAACGCAATTCATGTTGCACACAATTTACACCGTTGTTTCGCTGGAAAAAATACGGCGACGGCACGGCGACGGGTTCACTCTGTTTGAACTCTTAATCAAGGGCATTCAACGCCAATTTGAAAAGCATTTGGGGCCGGATGTACTTCAGCCTCAATACCAGCATTTTTAGCCATGGTTTCGATGGTGATCTTCTATTTCATGTACATGTCATTATCTATCTATCTATCTATCTACCTACGATATCATAAGGATTGCAATGGGAAGACCCTTTTTCATATGCATGTCTATATCTATCTATCTATGTAATACGATACCATAAGGATTGCAATGGGAAGACCCTTTTTCATGTACATGTCTCTATCTATCTATCTATCTACGATACCATAAGGATTGCAATGGGAAGACCCTTTTTCATGTACATGTCTCTATCTATCTATCTATCTACGATACCATAAGGATTGCAATGGGAAGACCCTTTTTCATGTACATGTCTCTATCTATCTATCTATCTATGTACGATATCATAAGATTGCAAGGGGAAGACCCTTTTTCATGTACATGTCTCTATCTATCTATCTATGTACGATATCATAAGGATTGCAATGGGAAGACCCTATTTCATGTACATGTCTCTATCTATCTATCTATGTAATACGATATCATAAGGATTGCAATGGGAAGACCCTATTTCATGTACACATCTCTATCTATCTATCTATCTATGTACGATATCATAAGGATTGCAATGGGAAGACCCTATTTCATGTACATATCTCTATCTATCTATCTATATATGATACCATAAGGATTGCAATGGGAAGACCCTATTTCATGTACATATCTCTATCTATCTATCTATCTATCAACGATACCATAAGGATTGCAATGGGAAGACCCTATTTCATGTACATATCTCTATCTATCTATCTATCTATCTATCAACGATACCATAAGGAATGCAATGGGAAGACCCTATTTCATGTTCATATGTCTATCTATCTATCTATCTATCAACGATACCATAAGGATTGCAATGGGAAGACCCTATTTCATGTACATATCTCTATCTATCTATCTATCTATGTACGATACAATAAGGATTGCAATGGGAAGACCCTATTTCATGTACATATCTCTATCTATCTATCTATCTAGTACGATATCATAAGGATTGAAATGGGAAGACCCTTTTTCATGTACATGTCTCTATCTATCTATCTATGTAATACGATATCATAAGGATTGCAATGGGAAGACCCTATTTCATGTACATATCTCTATCTATCTATCTATCTATCTATCTATCTATCTATTCGATACTAAGGATTGCAATGGGAAGACCCTTTTTCATGTACATGTCTCTATCTATCTATCTATGTACGATATCATAAGGATTGCAATGGGAAGACCCTTTTTCATGTACATGTCTCTATCTATCTATCTATGTAATACGATATCATAAGGATTGCAATGGGAAGTACATATCCTATTTCATCTATCTATGTCTCTATCTATCTATCTATCTAGTACGATACCATAAGGATTGCAATGGGAAGACCCTATTTCATGTACATATCTCTATCTATCTATCTATCTAGTACGATACCATAAGGATTGCAATGGGAAGACCCTATTTCATGTACATATCTCTATCTATCTATCTATCTATGTACGATACCATAAGGATTGCAATGGGAAGACCCTTTTTCATGTACATATCTCTATCTATCTATCTATCTAGTACGATATCATAAGGATTGCAATGGGACCTTTTCTCAGACCTCTATTATCTATCTATGTAATACGATATCATCTATCTATCTATCTATCTATGTATCTATACGATACCATAAGGATTGCAATGGGAAGACCCTATTTCATGTACATGTCTCTATCTATTTATCTATCTATGTACGATACATGCCGCATATAGCCTTCCTTTCATTTCATTGACTAGATCTAATGGTTTGTATCGATTGGCTATTTGCATACGTATGTAGAGCTAGGCCTAGAGATCTAGATTTAAGTCTAGCGCAATCTTTTCGGAATGATAGTACAAACTTACAGTAGTAATTTAAAATAATTCTTGTTTTTATGCGGCTTGTAATCAAACCATTTTTAAAGGTGGAGTTAAGCCTTTATAGCCTACACCTAGCTAGGCCACTGGTAGATAGATCTAGGTCTTAGAATATGGAACTCAAATAGGCGTCTCAAGATGCATCTGTATAGACAGGCATTGCATTGAACTTTTATTTCTTCAAGTGTCTCAGTCCTAAGCTTATATATTTTGTTCTTAGCATTGAAATTTTAATGTGATCAGAGCCCTCCGTTCGGGAGGGGCGTATGGCGTAATATAAATGACTCGTATTATTATTTTATCATCCAGAGTATACTTGTTTTTTTTTCTTTTGTCTTTCTTTTAAATCATTAATTCAGACTGAGCGAAAGTAAAGACGGCGTAGAAAGCAATGGCAAAATACCATAACATTATGCCGTATGTCCTACAATATCAGGACTCTACTCATGATCACCCTAAGCTCAACTCTAGGTATGATTTGCTTACTTTCCTTAATCAATTTCAATACATTTGTGACAGTATAAAGGGAATCAACCCAAGAAAACTCATCACGTAAAGCCATAGAGTTGAGAGAGTGACCTCCAGTAGTCCGTACCTGCCCGTAGCCATGAATTTTGTATTGTTATTATTATTATTATTATTATTATTATTATTATTATTATTATTATTATTATTATTATTATTATCATCATCATCATCATCATCATCATCATCATCATCATCATCATCATCATCATCCTTATCCTCATCCTCATAATTATTTTTTTTTATTTTATTATTATTATTATTATTATTATTATTATTATTATTATTATTATTATTATTATTATTATTATTATTATTATTATTATTATTATTATTATTTTTATTATTATTATTATTATTATTATTATTATTATTATTATTATTATTATTATTATTATTATTATTATTATTATTATTATTGTTAAAAAGGAATACATCGTCGAACTGAACATTATTAGGATTCGAGCTGGGGGCCTCATGATCCGCTACCTAACCACTAGGCCACCGACACTGACTGGCCAAATAATTCGGCACAAAAAATTATGTCATCAATGGCAAGATGACGTGAAAACAACATTATGTCATCTATTGCAAGATAACATGGAAATAATATTCTTATGTCATCTCTGACAAAATCGTGTTGAATTAATAATGTTATATCATCTCTGACAAAATAGTGTTGAATTAATAATATTATGTCATCTCTGACAAAATAGTGTTGAATTAATAATGTTATGTGATCTCTGGTAAGATAATATAGGCATAATAATGTTATGTGATCTCTGGTAAGATAATATAGGCATAATAATGCTATGTGATCTCTGGTAAGATAATGTAGGCATAATAATGTTATGTGATCTCTCGCAAGATAGTGTGGAAATGGTACTGTTATGTCATCTCTAGAAAGATAATGTGGAAATAGTACTGTTATGTCATCTCTGACAAGATAGTATGGAAATAGTACTGTTATGTCATCTCTGACAAGATAGTGGAAATGGTACTGTTATGTCATCTCTAGAAAGATAATGTGGAAATAGTACTGTTATGTCATCTCTGACAAGATAGTGTGAAAATAGTACTGTTATGTCATCTCTGACAAGATAGTGCGGAAATGGTACTGTTATGTCATCTCTGACAAGATAGTGTGGAAATAGTACTGTTATGTCATCTCTGACAAGATAGTGTGGAAATAGTACTGTTATGTCATCTCTGATAAGATAATGTGGAAATAGTACTGTTATGTCATCTCTGACAAGATAGTGTGAAAATAGTACTGTTATGTCATCTCTGACAAGATAGTGTGGAAATAGTACTATTATGTCAACTCTGGCGATTTAGAATGGCACTAGTAATGTTATGTCATCTCTGGCAAGATAATGTGGAAATAATATGGTTATGTCATCCCTGGCAAGATAATGTGAAAATAATAATGTTATGTCATCTCTGGCAAGATAATATGGAAATAATAATGTTATGTCATGTCTGGCAAGATAATGTGGAAGTAATATGGTTATGTCATCTCTGGCAAGATGATATGGAAAGTGCAAATAATATGATTAAAGCATAACTGGCAAGATAGTGTGGAAATAATAATCTTATGTCATCTCTGACAAGATAATTGAGAAATAATATGATTACGTTAGCCCTGGCAAGATAATGTAGACATAATAATATTATGTCATCTCTGACAAGATGATGCGATAAATAATAATGTTATGTCATCTCTGACAAGATAATGTGGAAATAATATGGTTATGTTAGCTCTGACAAGATAACGTAGACATAATAATATTATGTTATCTCTGACAAGATGATGTGGAAATAATAATGTTATGTCATCTCTGACAAGATAATGTGGAAATAATATGGTTATGTTAGCTCTGACAAGATAACCTAGACATAATAATATTATGTCATCTCTGACAAGATAACCTAGACATAATAATATTATGTTATCTCTGACAAGATAACCTAGACATAATAATATTATGTTATCTCTGACAAGATAACCTAGACATAATAATATTATGTTATCTCTGATAAGATAACCTAGACATAATAATGTTATGTTATCTCTGACAATATAATGTGGAAATAATAATGTTATATTAGCTCTGGCAATATAATTGGGAAATAATATGGTTATGTCTTTTGTGGCAAGATCATGTGGAATAAAATGGTTATGTCTTTTGTGGCAAGATAATGTAGAATAATATGGTTCTGTTTTTGTGGCAAGATAATGTGGAATAATATGGTTATGTCTTTGTGGCAAGATAATGTGGAATAATATGGTTATGTCTTTTGTGGCAAGATAATGTGGAATAATATGGTTATGTCTTGTTTGGCAAGATAATGTTGAAATATATGGTTATGTCATCTCTGGCAAGATAATGTGGAAATAATGTGATAGTGTCATCTCTGGTAATATAACGATGAAATAATAGTGTTATGTCATCTCTGGCTAGATAATTATGAAATAATATTATGGCATCTCTGGCGAGATAATGAAATAATATTATGTCATCTCTATGAGATAATGATGAAATAATATTATGTCATCTCTAGCGAGATAATGGCGAAATATTATTGTTATGTCATTTCTGGCAAAATAATTGGGAAATGATAATGTTATGTCATCTCTGAAAAGATAATGTGAAAATGATATAGTTATGTCACCTATGGCAAGATAATGTAGAAATAATTTGATTGTGTCATCTGGCAAGATAATGATGAAATAATATTGTTATGTTATCTATAGCAAGGTAACGTGGAAATAATATTGTTATGTTATACCTGGCGAGATAATGGGCAAATAATATTGTTATGTCATCTCTGAAAAGATCATGCGAAAATAATATGGTTATGTCATCTCTGGCAAGACAATGTGGAAATAATATTATTATGTCATCTCTGACAAGATGATGTGGAAATAATAATGTTAAGTCATCCCCGAGAAGATGCTGTGGAAATAATATGGTTACGTCATCTCTGACAAGATAATTTTGAAATAATATGGTTATGTCATCTCTGACAAGATAATTTTGAAATAATATGGTTACGTCATCTCTGACAAGATAATTTTGAAATAATATGGTTATGTCATCTCTGATAAGATAATGCGGAAATAATAATGTTATGTCATCTATAGCAAGGTAACGTGGAAATAATATGGTTGTGTCATCTGTGGAAAAATAACGTTATGTCTTCTGTGGCTAAATATTTTGGAACGATTATAGTCTTATGTCATCTTTGTCTAGATAATGGGAAAAATAATAACTTTATGTTATCTCTGGCCAAGTAATGACGAAAGATAATAACTTTGTGTAATCTCTGGCCAAGTAATGACGAAAGATAACTTTATGTCATCTCTGGCCAAGTAATAACGAAAGATAATAACTGTATGTCATCCCTGGCCAAGTAATAACGAAAGATAATAACTTTATGACATATCTGACCCAATAATAACGAAAGATATAACTGTATGTCCTCTCTGGTCAAGTAATGACGAAGTATAATAACTTTATGACATCTCTGACCAAGTAATGACGAAAGACAATAACTTTATGTCATCGCTGGCCAAGTAATAACGAAAGATAATAACGTTATGTCATTTCTGGCCAAATAATAACGAAAGATATATACTTTATGACATCTCTGACCAGGTAATAACGAAAGTTAATAACTTTATGTCATCTCTAGCCAAGTAATAACGAAAAATGATAACGTTGGGTCATCTCTGGTCAAATAATAACGAAAGATAATAACTTTATGTCATCTATGGCCTAATAATAACGAAAGATAATAACTTTATGTCATCTATGGCCAAATAATAACGAAAGATAATAACTTTATGTCATCTCTAGCCAAGTAAAAACGAAAGATAATAACGTTATGTTATCTCTGGTCAAATAATAACGTAAGATAATAACTACTAACTTTATGTAATTTTTGCCCAGTTAAGACGAAAGATAGCTTTATGTCGTCTATTGCCAAGTAATGACGAAAGATAACTTTATGTCGTCTCTGGCCAAGGAATGACGAAAGATAACTTTATGTCGTCTCTGGCCAAGTAATGACGAAAGATAACTTTATGTCGTATATTGCTAAGTAATGACGAAATATAACTTTATGTCGTCTCTGGCCAAGTAATGACGAAAGATAACTTTATGTCGTCTCTGGCCAAGTAATGACGAAAGATACTAACTTTATGTCATTTTTGGCCAAGTAAGGACAAAAGATACTAACTTTATGACATCTCCGGCCATGTAATGACGAAAGATCATTTTATGTCATTTCTGGCCAAGTTATGCCGAAACGTAACTTTATATCGTTTCTGGCCAAGTCATGCCGAAATATAACTTTATGTCATTTTTGGCCAAGTGAGGACAAAAGATACTAACTTTATGACATCTCCGGCCATGTAATGACGAAAGATAACTTTATGACATCTCCGACCATGTAATGACGAAAAATAACTTTATGACATCTCCGGCCATGTAATGACGAAAATAACTTTGTCATTTCTGCCCAAGTAATGCTGAAAAATAACTTGATATCATTTGTGATCAAGTAATGACGAAGAACAATAACTGTATGACATCTCTGGCAAGTAATGACGAAGAACAATAACTTTCTGACATATCTGGCAAATAATGACGAAAGACAATAACTGTATGACATCTCTGGCAAGAAATGACGAAAGACAATAACTGTATGACATCTCTGGAAAGTAATGACGAAAGAAAATAACTGTATGACATCTCCGGCCATGAAATGACGAAAGATAATAACTTTAACCTCATTTTTGGCCAAGTAATGATGAAAGATAATAACTTTATGTCATCTTTGGCCAAGTAGTAACAAAATATACTAACGTCATGACATTTGTGGGAAGAAAATATGAAAGATAATAATTGTATGACATATTTGGCCAAATAATGGATTTTGTGGAGAGAAAATGTGAAAGATACCAAAGTTATAGCGTCTGTGGCAAGACGTTTGTGTTCGGTCTAGCACACCGAAGCTGCGTCATATTACATTCGACGTCAATGTAAATAACCCGTACATCCATCTATGTTCAGGCAATGCCCGTAGACAATGATGATTATCATTACTATTTTACCACATCCTTCTTTCTTTCTTTTTCCACGATGAACTACACAATAGGGTACTGAGTACAAAGTGATATCAAGTATTGAACTACACAATAGGGTACTGAGTGCAAAGTGATATCAAGTATTGAACTACACAATAGGGTACTGGGTGAAGAGTGATATCAAGTATTGAACAACACAATAGGGTACTGAGTGCAAAGTGATATCAAGTATTGAACTACACAATAGGGTACTGAGTGCAAAGTGATATCAAGTATTGAACTACACAATAGGGTACTGGGTGTAATGTGATATCAAGTATTGAACTACACAATAGGGTACTGGGTGTAATGTGATATCAAGTATTGAACTACACAATAGGGTACTGGGTGTAATGTGATATGAAGTATTGAACTACACAATAGGTACTGGGTGTAATGTGATATCAAGTATTGAACTACAATAGCATACTGTGATATCAAGTATTGAACTACACAATAGGGTACTGGGTGTAATGTGATATCAAGTATTGAACTACACGATAGGATACTGGGTGTAATGTGATATCAAGTATTGAACTACACAATAGGGTACTGGTTGTAATGTGATATCAAGTATTGAACTACACAATAGGGTACTGAGTGCAAAGTGATATCAAGTATTGAACTACACAATAGGGTACTGAGTGCAAAGTGATATCAAGTATTGAACTACACGATAGGATACTGGGTGTAATGTGATATCAAGTATTGAACTAACAATAGGGTACTGGGTGAACAAGTATTGAACTACAAATAGGGTACTGGTTGTAATGTGATATCAAGTATTGAACTACACAATAGGGTACTGGTTGTAATGTGATATCAAGTATTGAACTACACAATAGGATACTGAGTGCAAAGTGATATCAAGTATTGAACTACACAATAGGGTACTGAGTGCAAAGTGATATCAAGTATTGAACTACACAATAGGGTACTGAGTGCAAAGTGATATCAAGTATAGAACGACACAATATGATACCGGGTGTAATGTGATATCAAGTATTGAACTACACAATAGGATACTGGGTGTAATGTGATATCAAGTATTGAACTACACAATAGGATACTGGGTGTAATGTGATATCAAGTATTGAACTACACAATAGGATACTGGGTAATGTGATATCAAGTATTGAACTACACAATAGGATACTGAGTGATATCAAGTCATATCAAAGTTGAACTACACAATAGGATACTGGGTGTAATGTGATATCAAGTATTGAACTACACAATAGGATACTGGGTGTAATGATATCAAGTATTGAACTACACAATAGGATACTGGGTGTAATGTGATATCAAGTATTGAACTACACAATAGGATACTGAGTGTAAACTGATATCAAGTATTGAACTACACAATAGGGTACTGGGTGTAATGTGATATCAAGCATTGAACTACACAATAGGGTACTGTAATGTGATATCAAGTATTGAACTACACAATAGGATACTGAGTGTAGAGTGATATCAAGTATTGAACTACACAATAGGATACTGGGTGTAATGTGATATCAAGTATTGAACTAACAATAGGGTACTGATATATCAAGTATTGAACTACACAATATGATACCGGGTGTAATGTGATATCAAGTATTGAACTACACAATAGGATACTGGGTGTAATGTGATATCAAGTATTGAACTACACAATAGGATACTGAGTGTAGTAATGATATCAAGTATTGAACTACACAATAGGATACTGTACTGAGTGTAAGTGATATCAAGTATTGAACTACACAATAGGATACTGGTTGTAATGTGATATCAAGTATTGAACTACACAATAGGGTACTGGGTGTAATGGATATCAAGTATTGAACTACACAATAGGTGAGTGCAAAGTGATATCAAGTATTGAACTACAATAGGATACTGGTGTAATGTGATATCAAGTATTGAACTACACAATAGGATACTGAGTGTAATGTGATATCAAGTATTGAACTACACAATAGGGTACTGAGTGTAGAGTGATATCAAGTATTGAACTACACAAGGATACTGGGTGTAGTGTGATATCAAATAGTGATATCAAAGGGTGATATCAAGTATTGAACTACACAATAGATAAAGTGATATCAAGTATTGAACTACACAATAGGGTACTGAGTGAGTGATATCAAGTATTGAACTACACAATAGGATACTGGGTGTAATGTGATATCAAGTATTGAACTACACAATAGGATACTGGGTGTAATGTGATATCAAGTATTGAACTACACAATAGGGATGCACAATATGATACCAATAGGATGTAATGTGATATCAAGTATTGAACTACACAATAGGATACTGGAGTGTAGAGTGATATCAAGTATTGAACTACACAATAGGATACTGAGTGTAATGTGATATCAAGTATTGAACTACACAATAGGGTACTGTGATATCAAGTATTGAACTACACAATAGGGTACTGGGTGTAATGTGATATCAAGCTATTGAACTACACAAATTTAATAGGATACTGAGTGTAGAGTGATATCATATTGAACCACAATAGGATACTGGATAGAGTAATGATATCAAGTATTGAACTACACAATAGGGTACTGGTTGTAATGTGATATCAAGTATTGAACTACACAATAGGGTACTGAGTGCAAAGTGATATCAAGTATTGAACTACACAATAGGGTACTGGTTGTAATGTGATATCAAGTATTGAACTACACAATAGGATACCGGGTGTAATGTGAGTGGGTACTGAGTTTAAGTGATATCAAGTATTGAACTACACAATAGGGTACTGAGTGCAAAGTGATATCAAGTATTGAACTACACAATAGGATACTGGTGTAGTGTGATATCAAGTATTGAACTACACAATAGGGTACTGAGTGTAGTAGATATCAAGTATTGAACTACACAATAGGATACTGGGTGTAATGTGATATCAAGTATTGAACTACACAATAGGATACTGAGATACCGGGTGTAATGTGATATCAAGATATACACATATGAAAGTGATATCAAGTATTGAACTACACAAGGAAGGATATATCAAAAGTGAACTACACAATAGGATACTGGTGTAATGTGATATCAAGTATTGAACTACTACACAATAGGATACTGAGTGATAGATTGTGATATCAAGTATTGAACTACACAATAGGATACTGAGTGATAGAGGATATCAAGTATTGGTACAATATTCGATACTTAAGTTAAACGAGCTTTTCATTGCAGATCTAATGACCGAAAATGAAGGAAGGAGTAAAAGTAACAATAAAAAGTTTCGTGGATCGCAGGCAAAATAACCTTTTTCTAGTCAATTAAAATACTGACTTGACCCAAGGGTTCATTTGCTAAGAAGCTAAAGCAGGCTATTTGAAATGTACATGTGACATATGGAGGTTGTGGGTGCAGGCGTGTCTGAGTTTAGAGTGGTCAAAGTTTGAGATGCACAGTTTTATATGTATATATATATATATATATATATATATATATATATATATATATATATAATTATGACTTGATCGATCTTTGTACACCAAAGTGAAAGGACACTAAGAGTTCACATAGTTTGTATATATATATGTGTGTGTATAGGCTTTAAATCATTCCCCACATCGTTATTGTGTGAGAAAAAGTTCTGCCAAAAGTGACGTTGAATTTATGTAAACGTCACTGTTTGCCCGTCTTTGTGCGAGTTACTTTCATTCAGCTAGTCCGCCATGTTCAGTAGGTTGTACCAGGAAATTTTAAAAATGAAATCACCTTCACGCATCTACCTGTGTAATCTCAGAATTGAATTCTAACCCAATCCGACACTCGCACTTGGTACCACTCGGGTGTCTATATCTATATGATTGTCAATTATATCAAGCTGACTTTCTCTAACTTTTAGCGCTATAAACTCAGGAACTACTACACACACCACCATTATATTTATTATTTCGTAGATTTCACAAAGTCATCTTTGTAGATTTTCGCATGTAGATTTCAAAAGTCTTTTAGGCTTTTGAGGCTTCTTTACCCCCACTGAATTATTCGCATGTAGATTTCAAAGTCATCTTTAAGAATTATTCGCATGTAGATTTCACAAAGTCTTCTTTAGGCTTCGTACCCACTGAATTATTCGCATGTAGATTTCACAAAGTCATCTTTAGGCTTCGTACCCATGAATTATTCGCATGTAGATTTCACAAAGTCTTCTTCTTTAGAATTATTCGCTGTAGATTTCACAGTCTACTTTTAGGCTAGAATTATTCGCATGTAGATTTCACAAAGCCATCTTTAGGCTTCGTACCCACTGAATTATTCGCATGTAGATTTCACAAAGCCATCTTTAGGCTTCGTACCCACTGAATTATTCGATGTCGATTTCACAAAAGTCATCTTTATTCGTACCCACTGAATTATTCGCATGAACAAAGTCATCTTTAGGCTTCGTACCCACTGAATTATTCGCATGTAGATTTCACAAAGTCATCTTTGGCTTCGTACCCACTGAATTATTCGCATGTAGATTTCACAAAGTCATCTTTAGGCTTCGTACCCACTGAATTATTCGCATGTATTTCACTCATCTTTAGGCTTCGTACCCACTGAATTATTCGCATGTAGATTTCACAAAGTCATCTTTGAGCTTCGTACCCACTGAATTATTCGCATGTAGATTTTCAAAGTCATCTTTAGGCTTCGTACCCACTGAATTATTCGCATGTAGATTTCACAAAGTCATCTTTATGCTTCGTACCCACTGAATTATTCGCATGTAGATTTCACAAAGCCATCTTTAGGCTTCATACCCACTGAATTATTCGCATGTAGATTTCACAAAGTCATCTTTGGGCTTCGTACCCACTGAATTATTCGATGAAATCAGTATTTGAATTGATTGGGAAAAGATTGTTTGCCTGTAATCAAGGAAACGTTTTAGTTGTATTAAATCTAATTTCTCGATTTACGATCATTACTATGAACAAGTCCACATAATCTCATTATCTCGTTATGCTTTGTGTGTCTCATTGTATATGTGATTTGATCTAATCATTGTACTTTGTGTGTCTCATTGTATGTGATTTAATCTAATAATTGTACGTTGTTTGTCTCATTGTATGTGATTCAATCTAATAATTGTACTTTGTTGTATGGTTGTATGTGATTTGATCTAATCATTGTACTTTGTGTCTCATTGTATGTGATTCAATCTAATAATTGTACTTTGTGTCTGGTTGTATGTGATTTGATCTAATAATTGTACTTGATGTGTCTGGTTGTATGTGATTTGATCTAATAATTGTACTTGATGTGTCTGGTTGTATGTGATTCAATCTAATAAGTGTACTTTGTTGTCTCATTGTGATTTAATCTAATAATTGTACTTTGTGTGTATGGTTGTATGTGATTTGATCTAATAATTGTACTTGATGTGTCTGGTTGTATGTGATTTGATCTAATAATTGTACTTGATGTGTCTGGTTGCATGTGATTTGATTTAATAATTGTACTTGATGTGTCTGGTTGTATGTGATTTGATTTAATAATTGTAATTGATGTGTCTGATTGTATGTGATTTAATCTAATAATTGTACTTTGTGTGTCTGGTTGTATGTGATTTGATTTAATAATTGTATTTGAAGTGTGTCTGGTTGTATGTGATTTAATCTAATAATTGTACTTTGTGTGCCTGGTTGTATGTGATTCAATCTAATTTGTACTTTGTGTGTCTGGTTGTATGTGATTCAATCTAATAATTGTACTTGATGTGTCTGGTTGTATGTGAATTGATTTAATAATTGTACTTGATGTGTCTGGTTGTATGTGATTTAATCTAATAATTGTACTTGATGTGTCTGGTTTGTATGTGATTTAATCTAATAATTGTACTTGATGTGTCTGGTTGTATGTGATTTGATTTAATAATTGTACTTGATGTGTCTGGTTGTATGTGATTCAATCTAATAATTGTACTTGATCGTTGTATGTGATTTGATCTAATAATTGTACTTTGATTGTATGTGATTCAATCTAATAATTGTACTTTGTGTGTCTGGTTGTATGTGATTCAATCTAATAATTGATTTGTGTGTGCCTGGTTGTATGTGATTCAATCTAATAATTGTACTTGATGTGTCTGGTTGTATGTGATTTAATCTAATAATTGTACTATGTGATTTAATCTAATAATTGTACTTGATTGTATGTGATTTAATCTAATAATTGGTTGTCTCATTGTATGTGATTTAATCTAATAATTGTACTTTGTGTGTCTCATTGTATGTGATTTAATCTAATCATTGTACTTGTGTGTCTGGTTGTATGTGATTTGATCTAATAATTGTATGTGTCTGGTTGTATGTACTTTGTGTGTCTCATTGTATGAGATTTAATCTAATAATTGTACTTTGTGTGTATGGTTGTAATTTAATCTAATAATTGTACTTTGTGTGTATGGTTTGTATGTGATTTAATCTAATAATTGTACTTTGTATTGTATGTGATTCAATCTAATAATTGTACTTGATGTGTCTGGTTGTATGTGATTTAATCTAATAATTGTACTTTGTGTGTCTCATTATATGTGATTTAATCTAATAATTGTACTTTGTGTGTATGGTTGTATGTGATTCAATCTAATAATTGTACTTGATGTGTCTGGTTGTATGTGATTTAATCTAATTGTACTTTGTGTGTCTCATTGTATGTGATTTAATCTAATAATTGTACTTTGTGTTTCTGGTTGTATGTGAAATCTATAATTGTACTTTGTGTGTATGGTTGTATGTGATTTAATCTAATAATTGTACTTTGTATGTCTGGTTGTATGTGATTTAATCTAATAATTGTACTTGATGTGTCTGGTTGTATGTGATTTAATCTAATAATTGTACTTTGTGTGTCTCATTGCATGTGATTCAATCTAATAATTGTACTTTGTGTGTCTCATTGTATGATTCAATCTAATAATTGTACTTTGTGTCTGGTTGTATGTGATTCAATCTAATAATTGTACTTTGTGTGCCTGGTTGTATGTGATTCAATCTAATAATTGTACTTTGTGTGTCTGGTTGTATGTGATTTAATCTAATAATTGTACTTTGTGTGTATGGTTGTATGTAATTTAATCTAATAATTGTACTTTGTGTGTCTGGTTGTATGTAATTTAATCTAATAATTGTACTTTGTGTGTATGGTTGTATGTGATTTAATCTAATAATTGTACTTTGTGTGTCTGGTTGTATGTGATTCAATCTATAATTGTACTTTGTGTGTATTTGTATGTGATTTAATCTAATGATTGTGCTTGATGTGTCTGGTTGTATGTGATTTAATCTAATAATTGTACTTTCTCATTGGTGATTTGATTTAATAATTGTACTTTGTGGTATGGTTGTATGTGATTTAATCTAATAATTGTACTTTGTGTGTCTGGTTGTATGTGATTCAATCTAATAATTGTACTTTGTGTGTCTGATTGTATATGATTCAATCTAATAATTGTACTTGATGTGTCTGGTTATATGTGATTCAATCTAATAATTGTACTTGATGTGTCTCATTGTATGTGATTTAATCTAATAATTGTACTTTGTGTGTCTGGTTGTATGTGATTCAATCTAATAATTGTACTTTGTGTGTCTGATTGTATATGATTCAATCTAATAATTGTCCCTGGTTATATGTGATTCAATCTAATAATTGTACTTGATGTGTCTGTTGTATGTGATTCAATCTAATAATTTGTACTTTGTGTGTATGGTTGTATGTGATTCAATCTAATAATTGTACTTGATGTGTCTGGTTCTATGTGATTCAATCTAATAATTGTACTTGATGTGTCTGGTTGTATGATTCAATCTAATAATTGTACATAATATCTCAACCGGTACCCCATTCAGTGGTTTATGAGGTTACCGCAGTCACAGCTTTATATTAAAGAGAAATCGTAAACCACCAAAGGGGTGACTGCAATAGCGTGCCTAAGTCACAATTACGTCATTTAGAGCAGAAAAATGCCAAAATAAAACAATCAATTTAGGCACAGATCTTAGGGAATTCCAAAATTTCAAACAGCTAAAAATGTGATGTTGTTTTCATCATACCACTTTCATACTTTCCTGGAAGCATGATTTCCTTTTATTCTCTATGTTATCTCTCTGTCTCTGTCTCTGTCTCTGTCTCTGTCTCTGTCTCTGTCTCTGCCTCTGTCTCTGTCTCTGTCTCTGTCTCTGTCCCTATCTGTCTCTGCCTCTGACTCTGTTTCTGTTTCTGTCTCTGTCTCTGTCTCTGTCTCTGTCTCTATCTCTCTCTCTCCCTCTCTCTCTGTCTCTGTCTCTGCCTGTGCCTTTGTGTCTGTCTCTGTCTCTGTCTCCTGTCTCTGTCTCTGTCTCTGTTTCTGTCTCTGTCTCTGTCTCTGTCTCCCCTGTCTCTGTCTCTGTCCCTGTCTCTGTCCCTGTCTCTGTCTCTGTCCCTGTCTCTGTCTCTGTCCCTGTCTCTGTCTCTGTCTCTGTCCCTGCCTATGCCCCTGTCTCTCTCCCTGTCTCTGTCTATGTCCCTGTCTCTGTCTATGTCCCTGTCTCTGTCTATGTCCCTGTCTTTGTCTATGTCACTGTCTCTGTTTCGTCTTTTCATGAAAGTGGACATAGGCACACTATTGAAAGTATGACATCCTTCCTCTAAGAGTATGCTTGTATAATATAGTAATATATACGTATAGAACAATACGATTCCTAGCATATCTTCTATTATATCGCCAATAGTATCACGGCTGTATTGTCAAAACCCTGATAAAGGTATCCGTAGTGGTATTTAAATATGAAAGGTTAACACAGCAACCAATTTTTTTCCTGACTCAAATCCCCACATCATGAATCTAAACATAAACAAAAAGAATTGGGTCCAATTGGTTTAAGCCCTACACTGTACATCAAAAACAAAAATAGACCTATATTATGGCATTTATGCCAGTAGCTAGGAAATACATACACAATCGTTGTTGTGGAAGTGTGTCAGAGAGAGAGAGAGAGGGAGAGAGAAGAGAACATACATCCGTTGCTCTCTCTCTCTCTCTCTCTCATACAATCGAATATATAAATTTCAAAGTGTTTCTCTCTGTCTGTTTCTACCCTCTGTCTCTGTTCTCTGTCTCTCCCGTCTGTGGTCTGTCATTTTGTCTCTCTCATTTATTTGAAATATCTCTCTTGGACGCAGTTCAAAGTGGGATTTGGCTAAGCTGCCGAGCAGAATGATGTTTTTTTCCTCCAAGAAACATTAAAGAGAGAGAGAGAGAGAGAGAGAGAGAAAGATCACCTCTCATCTCTCCAGAAAATCTCCTCACCAAAAATCTTCACCAGCTACAAGAGAGAGAGAGCGAGAGAGAGAGATAATCTCCCTGCCCTCCAAAAATCTCCACCACACCCTCCAAATATCTCCACCACTCTCTCTAATCTCCACCACCCTCCAAAAATCTCTCACTCACCAATAATCTCCACCACTCACTCTAAGATCTATCTCCACCACCCTCCAAGAATTCTCCACCACCCACCAAGAATCTCCACCACCCTCCAAACTGTCTCCTCCACCCACCAAAAATTCTCTCTCTCATCTAAATCTCCACTCAGAGAAAATCTCCAGAGAGAGAGATGAAGAGAGAGACTCACTCAAAATCTCTGAGAGAAAATCACCACCCAGAGAGAGAGAGAGACCACCCTCCAAAAATCTCCTCTCTCTCTCTGTCCCTCTCCAGACTCACTCTCTCTCTCCACCGACCAAAAATCTCCAGAAAGACCCTCCAAGTACTGCCAGCTACCAAAATCTCTCTCCCTCCAAAAATCTCTCACCATCACTCAAACATCTCCACCACCAAAAATCTCTCACCGCTCATCTCTCTCTCCAGGGTCCACTCACAGACAGAGATCTCCACAACTCACCAAAAATCTCCACCACTCACCAAACATCTCCACCACTCACTCAAACATCTCCGCTTTCTCAGACAGACAGACCGACACTCAGACAGACATCTCAGACAGACTCTCCAAAATCTCACTCCACTCTCCAAAATCTCACTCTCAGAGGAAGAGAAAGAAAGACTCTTTCAGACAGATCTCTCTCAAGACTCTCCTCTCATCTCTCCACAGGGACAGGAAACATCTCAGACAAACAGACAGACACACACACTCACATACACACAGACACTCTGTCTGAATGTCAACCCAGTCAATCTACGACACTGAATCTCAAAACGGTTCTCTGAGCCTGTCAGATGAGTCATGACTGTCTGTCTGGCTTCTGTCTGGTTTTTCCTATCTGTAAAGCTCAATTGGTCTAATTCAATAGGCATTTCAAAGTTACTGTGTCTAGTGGGTGTGTGTGTGTATAATATGTGTCCTCTGTCTGTATATCTGTATGGGTCAATCAAAGTGTGTGACTGAGTGTATGTGTTGGTGTATGCTCTTCATTGTTTATATGTTGTCTCATTTCCAGAATGTGTGTGTCTATTGTCTTCTGTCTCATTGTGTCTATGTATATGTCTCATTGTCTATTTTCTGCTCATTGTGTCTAATAATATGTCTCATTGTGTCTATTGTATATGTCTCAATAATGACTATTGTATGTTGTCTCATTATCTATCCTATATGTCTCATTGTGTCTATTTTCTATGTCTCATTCACATCTATTGTATGTGTCTCATTGTTTCTAAATCTTATTTCTCATTGTGTCTCTTCGTTCCTCATTGTGTCTATTGTATGTGTCTCATTGTGTCAATGTATATGTCTCATTTGTCTATGTATATGTCTCATTGTGTCTGGGCTGTCATGTCTCATTGTTTCTATGCTAATATTCTCTTGTGTCTAGCTGTGTGTGTGTCTCATCTGTGTCTGTTTGGGATGTGTCTCATTGTGTCTGTCTGTATGTGTCTCATTGTGTCTCACTAAATCTCATTGTGTCAATGTATATGTCTCATTGTGTCTACGTATATGCCTCTTGTGTATATTGTGTGTGTTCTCATTGTGTCTGTTAAAATCATTTCTCATTGTGTCTATTTGTATGTGTCTCATTGTGCCCTGTATATGTCTCTCTCTGTCAATGTATATGTCTCATTGTGTCTACTGTGTGTGTCTCATTGTGTCTATTGTGTGTTTTCATTGTGTCTATGTATGTGTCTCATTGTGTCAATGTATGTGTCTCATTGTGTCTATGTGTGTGTGTCATTGTGTCTATTGTGTGTTTTTCATTGTGTCTATGTATGTGTCTCATTGTGTCTACTGTGTGTGTCTCATTGTGTCTATTGTGTGTGTCTCATTGTGTCTATTGTATGTGTCTCCGTGTCTGTATATGTCTCATTGTGTCTATGTATGTGTCTCATTTGTGTCTATTGTATGTGTCTCAAAATTGTGTCTATTTATATGTCCTTTGTCTACTGTGTGTCTCATGACTTATTCTATGTATGTGTCCTCATTGTGTCTATTGTATGTGTCTCATTGTGTGGGTGTGTGCAAATATCATTGTGTCTATGTATGTGTCTCATTGTGTCTATTGTATGTCTCATTCTGTCTATTGTCCACCCATCATTGTGTCTCCCGTGTCTCTCGATCCTATGTCTATTGTATGTGTCTCATTGTGTCTATTGTATGTGTCTCATTGTGTCTATTGTATATGTCTCATTGAAAAAATCTGTCTATGTATCATTTCTGTATATTGTATGTGTCTCATTGTGTCTATTATATAAACTCATTGTGTCTATTGTATATGTCTCATTGTGTCTATTGTATATGTCTCATTATGTCTATATGGATCTATCTCTTGTGTCTATTGTATATGTCTCATTGTGTCTAGTGAATTATGTCTCATTGTCTATTGTATATGTCTCATTGTGTCTATTTGTATATGTCTCATTGTGTCTATTGTATGTATGTCTGTGTCTATGTATGTGTCTCATTGTGTCTATGTATGTGTCTCATTGTGTCTATTGTATGTGTCTCATTGTGTCCTGTATGTGTCTCATTGTGTCTATGTATGTGTCTCATTGTGTCTGTTTGTATGTCTCATTGTGTCTATTGTATGTGTCTTATTGTGTCTATTGTATATGTCTCATTGTGTCTATTGTATGTGTCTCATTGTGTCTATGTGTATGTGTCTCTTGTGTCTATTTAGTAAAATTGTCTCATTGTGTCTATCTGCCCATATGTCTCATTGTGTCTCTTCATATGTGTCTCATTGTGTCTATTGTATATGTCTCATTCTGTCTATTGTATGTGTCTCATTGTGTCTATTGTATGTGTCTCATTGTGTCTATTGTATATGTCTCATTGTCTCTATTGTCTGTCTCAAATGTGTCTATGTATGTGTCTCATTGTATCTATGGGACCTCGTGTCTCCATCCCGTGTCTATCCTGACCATGTGTCTCATTGTGTCTATCTGTATGTGTCTCTTGTGTGTCTATGTCATGTGTCTCATTGTGTCTATTGTCTATGTCTCATTGTGTCTATTGTATGTGTCCCATTGTGTCTATTGTATGTGTCCCATTGTCACTATTTATGTGTATCATTGTGTCTATTGTATGTGTCATTGTGTCTGTAGACATGTGTCTCATTGTGTCTATTGTATGTGTCTCATTTTCAACTGTATGTGTATCATTGTGTCTATTGTATATGTCTCATTGTGTCTGTTGTATGTGTCTCATTGTGTCTATTGTAATGTGTCTCATTGTGTCTATTGTATGTGTCTTTTCGCTCTCTCATGTCTCTCATTGTGTCTGTATGTGTCTCATTGTGTTTATTGTATGTGTCTCATTGCATTTATTGTATATGTCTCCTTGTCTATTATCTGTGTCTCATTTTGGTGTCTCATCTATCTATTTATCTATGTGTCTCATTGTATCTTATTGTAAGTGTCTCTCATTGTATGTGTATGTCTTATTGTAAGTCTGTCTTCATTGTATGTGTATGTCTTATTGTAAGTCCCCATTTATGTGTCTTATTGTAACTGTGTATATCCATGTCTAAGTGTGTCTCATTGTATGTTATTCTTTTATTGTAAGTGTGTCTCATTGCATGTGTATGTCTTATTGTAAGTCTGTCTTATTTTAAGTGTGTCTTATTGTAAGTGTGTCTCATTGTATGTGTATGTCTTATTGTAAGTCTGTCTTTATTTTAAGTGTCTTATTGTAAGTGTGTCTCATTGTATGTGTATGTCTTATTGTAAATCAGTCTCTTCTCATCCTATCCCGCCATCTTACCACTAGCTCTCTAGGTTCCTAACCTCTCTTTGAAAAGTCCCTCGATATCTCCCACTCTTTCTATTTATCTCTCTCATCTTGAAAATTATCTCTCTTTCACTCTCATAAACTCTCCTCTTTCAGCTGCCATGGGGTCTTCTTCAGGTGGTTGACTAAGCACTAAGGAGTCCTTCTCCCATTCTCTCTCTCTCCTCTCTGAATATCTCTCTAAAAAAAAAATGGGACTATAACTCTCTCTCAATAAGAAGCTCTCTCTCTTAAGAATCTGTCTGTCTTCCATCTGTTTTCGATGTGTCTGTGTGTGTCTGTGTGATGCTCTCTGTTGTTCTCTCTCTCTCTCTCTCTCTCTCTCTCTCTCTCTCTATCTATCTATCTATCTATCTACCTCTCTCTCTCTCTCTCTCTCTCTCTCTCTCTCTCTCTCTCTCTCTCTCTCTCTCTCTCTCTTTCTCTCTGTCTCTCTCGTCTCTCTCCCTCTCTCTCTCTCCTCATCTCTCTCTCTCTCTCTCGCCATCCTCTTTCTCTCTCTCTTTCTCTGTCCTGAGAGAGGAGGTGAGAGAGAGAGAGGAGAGAGGAGAGGAGAGGAGAGTGAGAGAGTGAGAGAGAGAGAGAGTGAGAGAGAGAGAGAGAGAGAGAGAAGAGAGAGAGAGAAGAGAGAAAGAAAGAAAGAAATATTGCAGACAGTAGACAGACGGAGAGAATGCCAGCTGCAGACAGACAGACAGACTGAGAGAATGCAGGCAAACAGACAGGCAAATAGACAGACAGACAGACAGGCAGTCAGACAGACAAACAGACCGGCAGACAGACAGGCAGACAGACATATAGACAAACAGACAGACAGGCAGACACAGGCAGACACAGGCAGACAGACAGGCATGGAGATAGAGAGAGGCTGACAGACTGATATGCAGATAGATAGATAGACAGACAGACAGATATGCAGAAGGATAGGCAGACAGACAGGTATGCAGATAGATAGATAGATAGATAGACATACAGAGATATGCAGATGATAGATAGACAGAAAGAAAGATATGCAAATAGATAGACAAACAGACATATATGCAGATATATAGACAGACATACAGACAGTGACATACTCAGTAGGGCAGAGAGACAGATACAGAGACATACAGACAGTGACATACTCAGTAAGGGCAGAGAGACAGATACAGAGACATACAGACAGTGACATACTCAGTAGGGCAGAGAGACAGATACAGAGACATACAGACAGTGACATACTCAGTAGGGCAGAGAGACAGATACAGAGACATACAGACAGGGACATACTCAGTAGGGCAGAGAGACAGATACAGAGACATACAGACAGTGACATACTCAGTAGGGAAGAGAGACAGATACAGAGACATACAGACAGCGACATACTCAGTAGGACAGAAAGACAGATAGAGAGACATAAGACAGACAGACAGACAGACAGGGAGACAGACAGGGAGACAGAGACAGAGAGAGATAATATAGGCTAGTTTTGGCATTAATTACAATGTGAGGTCAGTGTGAAATTACTGACCTTGCCAAAATGATATCTACTTAAGAAACATGAATGTGTGTACACTAAAGATGAACACTACAATCATCGTAACTAGATGTCTGAGGAGAATTGTGAAAATATTCTGGCCTGAAGTTATCTCAATATTTGATCTTTGATTGTTCACAGGGCATTCTGTGCATTTTACAAATCACTTGATTGTTCACAGGGCACTCTGTGTACGTTAGAGATCACTTGATTGTTCACAGGGCACTATGTGCACGTTAGAGATCACTTGATTGTTCACAGGGCACTCTGTGTACGTTAGAGATCACTTGATTGTTCACAGGGCACTCTGTGCATTTTACAAATCACTTGATTGTTCCCAGGGCCTCTGTGTACGTTAGAATCACTTGATTGTTCACAGGGCACTATGTGTACGTTAGAGATCACTTGATTATTCATGGCACCTGTCCCGTTAGAGATCACTTGATTGTTCACAGGGCACTATTGCACGTTAGAGATCACTGATTGTTCACAGTGCGTTCTCTGCGTTAGAGATCACTTGATTGTTCACAGGGGCCTCTGTGCATTTTATAAAATCACTTGATTGTTCCCAGGCACTCCCCAGGGCACGTTAGAGATCACTTGATTGTTCACAGGGCTCTGTGTACGTTAGAGATCACTGATTATTCACATGGCACCCCAAAGAATGTTAGAGATCACTTGATTGTTCACAGGGCGAAAATGCCAGGAGATCACTTGATTGTTCACAGGGCACTCTGTGCATGCTTAGAGATCACGATTGTTCACAGGGCACTATGTGCACGTTAGAGATCACTTTACTGTTCACAGTGCGCTCTGTGTACGTTAGAGATCACTTTGACATTCACATGGCACCCTGTGCACGCTAGAGATCACTTGATTGTTCACAGGCACCATAAAAATGCTAGAGATCACTGATTGTTCAGGTACTATGTGCACGTTGGAGATCACTTTGATTGTTCACAGGGCACTATGTGCACGTTAGAGATCACTTGATTGTTCACAGTGGGCACTCTGTGTACGTTAGAGATCCCTTGATTGTTCACAGGCAGTCCTAACACTCTGTGTACGTTAGAGATCCCTTCGATTGTTCACAGGGGCAGTCCTAACACTCTGTGTAATGTTCATAGAGATCCCTTACACGCTAGAGATCACTTGGCAGTCCTAACACTCTGTGTACGTTAGAGATCACTTGATGGTTCACAGTCCACTCTCTGTACGTTAGACATCCCTTGATTGTTCACAGGGGCAGTCCTAACATCACTTGATTGTTAGAGATCCCTTCGCTAGTTAGGGATCAGTCCTAACACTCTGTGTACGTTAGAGATCATCACGTTCACAGGGCACTCTGTGTACGTTAGAGATCACTATATTGTTCACAGTGCACTCTGTAGACGTTAGAGACTTCTGATTGTTCACATTGCACTTGTAGACGTTAGAGATCACTTGATTGTTCACATTGCACTCTGTAGACGTTAGAGATCACTTGATTGTTCACATTGCACTCTGTAGACGTTAGAGATCACTTGATTGTTCACAGTGCACTCTGTAGACGTTAGAGATCACTTGATTGTTCACATTGCACTCTGTGTACGTTAGAGATCACTTGATTGTTCACAGGGCACCCTGTGTACGTTAGAGATCACTTGATTGTTCACAGGGCACTCTGTGTACGTTAGAGATAACTTGATTGTTCACAGGGCGCTCTCTGTACGTTAGAGATCACTTGATTGTTCACAGGGCACTATGTGCACGTTAGAGATCACTTGATTGTTCACAGGGCACTCTGTGTACGTTAGAGATCATTTGATTGTTCACAGGGCACTATGTGCACGTTAGAGATAACTTGATTGTTCACAGGGCGCTCTCTGTACGTTAGAGATCACTTGATTGTTCACAGGGCACTATGTGCACGTTAGAGATCACTTGATTGTTCACAGGGCACTATGTCTACGTTAGAAATCACTTGATTGTTCACAGGGCACTCTGTGTACGTTAGAGATCACTTGATTATTCACATGGCACCCTGTGCACGTTAGAGATCACTTGATTGTTCACAGGGCACTATGTGCACGTTAGAGATCACTTGATTGTTCACAGGGCACTCTGTGTACGTTAGAGATCACTTGATTGTTCACAGGGCACTCTGTGCATTTTACAAATCACTTGATTGTTCCCAGGGCACTCTGTGTACGTTAGAGATCACTTGATTGTTCACAGGGCGCTCTGTGTACGTTAGAGATCACTTGATTATTCACATGGCACCCTGTGCACGTTAGAGATCACTTGATTGTTCACAGGGCGCTCTGTGTACGTTAGAGATCACTTGATTGTTCACAGGGCACTATGTGCACGTTAGAGATCACTTGATTGTTCACAGTGCGCTCTGTGTACGTTAGAGATCACTTGATTATTCACATGGCACCCTGTGCACGTTAGAGATCACTTGATTGTTCACAGGGCACTATGTGCACGTTAGAGATCACTTGATTGTTCACAGGGCACTCAGTGTACGTTAGAGATCACTTGATTGTTCACAGGGCACTCTGTGTACGTTAGAGATCACTTGATTGTTCACAGGGCGCTCTGTGTACGTTAGAGATCACTTGATTGTTCAGAGGGCACTATGTGCACGTTAGAGATCACTTGATTGTTCACAGGGCACTCTGTGTACGTTAGAGATCACTTGATTGTTCACATGGCACTCTGTGTACGTTAGAGATCACTTGATTGTTCACAGGGCGCTCTGTGTACGTTAGAGATCACTTGATTGTTCACAGGGCACTCTGTGTACGTTAGAGATCACTTGATTATTCACATATATCCCCAGCACGTTAGAGATCACTTGATTGTTCACAGTGCACTCTTGGTGTACGTTAGAGATCACTTGATTATTCACATGGCACCCTTGCACGTTAGAGATCACTTATTGTTCACAGTGCACTCTGTGTACATTAGAGATCACTTGATTGTTCACATGGCACTATGTGCACATTAGAGATCACTTGATTGTTCACAGTGCACTCTGTGTACGTTAGAGATCACTTGATTGTTCACAGTGCACTCTGTGTACGTTAGGGAGATCACTTGATTGTTCACAGTGCACTCTGTGTACGTTAGAGATCACTGATTGTTCACAGTGCACTCTGTACACGTTAGAGATCACTTGATTGTTCACAGTGCACTCTGCACACGTTAGAGATCACTTGATTGTTCACAGTGCACTATGTACACGTTAGAGATCACTTGATTGTTCACAGGGCACTCTGTGTACGTTAGAATCACTTGATTGTTCACAGTGCACTATGTATTGTTAGAGATCACTTGATTGTTCACAGTGCACTCTGTGTATGTTAGAATCACTTGATTGGAATTCAGGGCACTCTGTGTACGTTAGAGATCACTTGATTGTTCACAGTGCACTATGTACACGTTAGAGATCACTTGATTGGTGTTCACAGTGCACTCTGTGTACGTTAGAGATCACTTGATTATTCACATGGCACTATGTGCACATTAGAGATCACTTGATTGTTCACAGTGCACTCTGTGTACGTTAGAGATCATCTTGATTGTTCACATGGCACTATGTGCACATTAGAGATCACTTGATTGTTCTCAGTGCACTCTGTACACGTTAGAGATCACTTGATTGTTCACAGGGCACTCTGTGTACGTTAGAGATCATTGATTGTTCACAGGGCACTCTGTGTACGTTGAGATCACTTGATTGTTCACAGGGCACTCTGTGTACGTTAGAGATCCTTGATTGTTCACAGGGCACTCTGTACGTTAGAGATCACTTGATTGTTCACAGGGCACTCTGTACACGTTAGAGATCACGTTAGAGATCACTTGATTGTTCACAGGGCAGTCTGGGCAGAATTTTAAATCCTACCAAACCCAAAGACAAGTGGATGTAGGAAGACTCAAACCAATCACGCAGACAACAGGCTCAGGCAAAGTTAACAACCTTTCTTGTGTATGTCCAACATTTCTTGGCTGCATTCATTATTTCTTGACAGTGTCCAGTATTTCTTGGCTACACCTAACACTTTATGAGCTGTGTTCAACACTTGTCTCTCTGGTCAACAATTCTTGGTTGTGTCCAACAATTCTTGGCAGTGTCCAACTTTTTCTTTGGCTGTGTCCAACAATTCTTGGCAGTGTCCAACAATTCCTGGCTGTGTCCAACAATTCTTGGCAGTGTCCAATATTTCTTGGCTGTGTCCAACAATTCTTGGCTGTGTCCAACTTTTCTTGGCTGTGGCCAACATTTCTTGGCTGTGTCCAACATTTCTTGGCTGTGTCCAACATTTCTTGGCTGTGGCCAACATATATACGTGTGTTCAACATTTCTTGGCTGTGGCCAACATATATACGCTGTGTCCAATATTTCTTGGCTGTGTCCAACATTTCTTGGCTGTGGACAACATATATACGCTGTGTTCAACATTTCTTGTCTGTTGCCAACATTTATCGCTGTGTTCAACATTTCTTGGCTTTCTCCAACATTTCTTTGGCTGTGTCCAACATGGCCTGGCTGTTTCCCAACATGGCCTGGCTGTGTCCAACATTTCTTGGCTGTATCCAACATTTCTTAGCTGTGTGCAACATTTCTTGGCTGTGTCCAACATTTCTTGTCTGTGTCCAACATTTCCTGACTGTGTCCAACATTGTTTGACTGTGTCCAACATTTCTTGACTGTATCCAACATTTTTTGGACTGTGTCCAACATTTTTTGACTGTGTCCAACATTTTTTGACTGTGTCCAACATTTTGACTGTGTCCAACATTTCATGACTTATCTAACATTTCTTGTCTGTGTCCAACATTTCTTGACTGTATCCAACATTTCTTGACCGTGTCCAACATTTCTTGGCTGTGTCCAACATTTTCTGACAATGTCCAACATTTCTTGGCTGTGTCCAACATTTCTTGGCTGTGTCCAACATTTCTTGGCTGTGTCCAACATTTCTTGGCTGTGCCCAACATTTCTTGGCTGTGTCCAACATTTCTTGGCTGTGTCCAACATTTCTTGGCTGTGTCCAACATTCTTGGCTGTGTCCAACATTTCATTGGCTGTGTCCAACATGTCTTGGCTGTGGCCAACATTAATACTGTGTTCCAACATTAATACACTGTGTACGACATTAATACATTGTATCCAACATTAATACATTGTATCTAACATTAATACATTGTGTCTAACATTAATACATTGTGTCTAACATTAATACATTGTGTCTAACATTAATACATTGTGTCTAACATTAATACATTGTGTCTAACATTAATACGTTGTGTCTAACATTAATACATTGTGTCTAACATTAATACGTTATGTCTAACATTAATACGTTGTGTCTAACATTAATACGTTGTGTCTAACATTAATACATTGTGTCCAACATTAATACATTGTGTCTAACATTAATACATTGTGTCTAACATTAATACGTTGTGTCTAACATTAATACATTGTGTCCAACATTAATACGTTGTGTCTAACATTAATACATTGTGTCTAACATTAATACATTGTGTCTAACATTAATACGTTATGTCTAACATTAATACATTGTGTCTAACATTAATACATTGTGTCTAACATTAATACATTGTGTCTAACATTAATATGCTGTGTCTAACATTAATACGTTATGTCTAACATTAATGTTGTGTCTAACATTAATACATTATGTCTAACATTAATACGTTATGTCTAACATTAATACGTTATGTCCTAACATTAATACGTTATGTCTAACATTAATACGTTATGTCTAACATTAATACGTTATGTCTATCATTAATACGTTGTGTCTAACGTTAATACGTTGTGTCCAACATTAATACGCTGTATCCTACGTTAATACGTTGTGTCCAACATTAATACGCTGTGTCCAACATTAATACGCTGTGTCCAACATTAATACGCCGTATCCAACATTAATACATTGTGTCTAACATTAATACGCTATGTGTAACATTAATACATTGTGTCTAACATTAATACATTGTGTCTAACATTAATACATTGTGTCCAACATTAATACGCCGTATCAACATTAATACATTGTGTCCTAACAGTAATACGCTGTGTCTAACATTAATACGTTGTGTCCAACATTAATACATTGTGTCTAAACATTAATACGCTGTGTCCAACATTAATACATTGTGTCTAACATTAATACGTTGTGTCCAACATTAATACATTGTGTCTAACATTAATACGTTGTGTCCAACATTAATACGCTGTATCCTACATTTTTGGCTGTATCCAACATTAATACGCTGTGTCCAACTTTAATACGCTGTGTCCAACATTAATACGCTGTGTCCAATGTTAATACGCTGTGTCCAACATTAATACGCTGTGTCCAACATTAATACGCTGTATCCTACATTTCTTGGCTGTATCCAACATTAATACGCTGTGTCCAACGTTAATACGCTGTGTCCAACATTAATACGCTGTGTCCAACATTAATACGCTGCTTATCCAACATTTCTTGGTTGTATCAAGATTGCTTGGCTGTGTCCAACATTTCTTGGCTGTGTCCAACATTTCTTGGCTGTGTCCAGCATTTCTTGGCTGTGTCCAACATTTTCTTGGCTGTGTCAACATTTCTTGACTGTTTCCAACATTTCTTGACTGTTTCCAACATTTCTTGACTGTGCCCAACATTTCTTGACTGTTTCCAACATTTCTTGACTGTGCCCAACATTTCTTGACTGTTTCAACATTTCGACTGTGCCCAACATTTCTTGACTGTTTCCAAGATTTCTTGACTGTTTCCAACATTTCTTGACTGTGGCTCAACATTTCTTGACTGTTTCCAACATTTCTTGACTATTTCCAACATTTCTTGACTGTGTCCAACATTTCTTGACTGTGTCCAACATTTTTTGACTGTGTCCAACATTTCTTTACTGTTTCAGCATTATGCGGCTCTGTCCATTAGTTAGGTATTGTGTCTAACGCTGTTTGGCTGTCTCCAACATTTATTTGCTATACACCAAACTATACAACAAACTATACACCAAACTATACAACAAACTATACAACAAAGTACACAACAAACTATACAACAAACTATACAACAAACTATACAACAAACTATACAACAAACTATACAACAAACTATACAACAAACTATATACAACAGACTACGTAATAGATTTCAGATACAACAGACTGCTCAATACACAACAACAGATTTCAGATACAACAGACTACTCAACAGACGACGTAACAGATTTCAGATACAACAGACTACTCAACAGACGACGTAACAGATTTCAAATACAACAGACTACTCAACAGACGACACAACAGATTTCCATCACAACCAACCGCTCAACAGACGACAAACAGATTTCCATCACAACAAACCGCTCAACAGACGACACAACAGATTTCCATCACAACAAACCACTCAACAGACGACACAACAGATTTCCATCACAACAAACCACTCAACAGACGACACAACAGATTTCCATCACAAACAAACCACTCAACAGACGACACAACAGATTTCCAACGCAGCAGCAGATACCCGACACGAGACACAAGACACAAGACACGAGACACGAGACAAATCTTCAGCTTGAAATACACAGCATGAAAAGCGCCTTCAAACCCCCTCCTAGCATTGACTCAGTGAGTTGTCGAGACAACAAGCAGTCGTTGAGGCATACAAACACACCAGCGTAATCTGCACATCGTGAGTGGAGCGAGTGAGTGAGTGAGTGAGTCATCAAAAACATCAGCATGGCCACTAGACACAATTAAATAATAGATTGCGACACAGTTACAAAGGCTAGGCTGGCTTATCATTGATGGCGATGAGTGGCAGTAGGGTGAACTGAACCGCCAGCGTGAGGGCCATGGGAGGTGGAAAACACAACTGTAATACATGTATATCTATATCTATATATATAAAGCTGACCGTATCTAACTTTGACCGCTTTTAACAAGAACCACTGCACCCTTAGCCTCCGTATTTCGCATGTAGATTTCGAATAGCCTGCTTTAGGTTCTTAGCAAATAAACTCTTGGATTAAAACTGTATTTTATTTGATTCGATAAAGATTGTTTCTAATGCGATCCATGAAGCTTTGTTGTTATTGTGACTCATTCCTTCACTTCCGGTCATTAGATATGCAATGAAAAGTCCGCCTAACCTAAGTATCGAATACTGTATCGGTACTTGATGTCACCTGCACCCGGTAACCTATTGTGTCGTTCATCGTTGAAAAAACAACGAATGTGGTAAAAGAGTAATCAATAGCCACCATTGTCCACGGCCATGCTTGCACTATATAAAACCTGAACGTCTCTAACTTTGACCTCTTTTAACTCATGAACCACTTCACCATCCGCCTCCATGCCTGCTTTAGGTTCTTAGCGAATAAACTCTTGGAATACATCAGTATTTCAATTGATTAGGAAAAGATTGTTTTGCCTGCGATCCATGAAGCTTTTTATTGTTGCCAGATACAATTTCTTGATTTCCGATCGCTACGTCAAAAATGCCCGCATATCTTCAGTATCGAATACTACGTAAAGAGCCAGCGTTACTTCAGTATCGAGTACTAATTTTATCTAATAAATCGTATTTGATATCACCCATGACCGATACAGTAGTTTTCTGAGTTAACCGCAAGTCAAAGTTCAAGAGGACCAGCTTTATAATAAAGAGAAATCATAATATAACATTATTTTGAACTGGTTGTATATGTATATATATATATATATATATATATATATATATATATATATATATATATATATATATATATATATTATATATATATATATATATATATGTATACATATATATATTTTTATTTTATATACAAGCAGGTTATCCCAATGGTAGCAAGTCCGATTATTAGATCCAGTTACTATTCGAGAGTGAAATCACACATGTAGGCTTCAGCAGTAGGCCTACTATTCCAACTTTTTAATTATCAAACCTGTTTTAAATGGCGGCTTTAAAAATGTAAAATTCCTTCAGGGCCGTTACGGTCCATAGATCCAAGGCATGTCGGTTTCAGTAGCGTGAAGCGGAACACGTGATAATTATCACTCTTGGCGAGGACACTAGTCTGACGCAGGTTTTACTTCCGAGTTGGTGCTTGTATCCATTTGCACCTGGGTAAGTGGGAAATGCATGTTGAGCGTCTTTTCCCAAGAAACACAACATCGGACGTGTAGCTTTGCTAGATTAGAACCGGGACCTCATGATCCCCAGTCTGGCAGCCTAACCGCTCGGCCACGACGCTTCAAAATGGCGGCCAGGTGAATGAAACTTCTACTCAAAGACGGGGAAACAATGAAATTGTCACAAATCAAATGTCACTTTTGGTAGAAATGTTCATCCAATGAAAATGATGTTGGGATCATTTAGAACCAATATGCACAATGTCGTTATTTCTAGCGTCCTGGCAACATAGCTTTGGTGGTGCTAACTAACCAATATAAGGAGGGTCATTTCAATAGTGTGCCTACGTCCAATTTCGTGAAAAACGAGACAGAGAGATAATCCCAGGTAATCAAAAAAATCAATGCTTCCAGAAAAGTATAAAAGTGATATGACGAAAACATCACATGTTTAACCATTTGAACTCAAATTCCCAAAACAATTTGTACTAATTCCATTGTTTTCGGCATTTTTCTATAATTGTGACAGACACACTATTGAAGTGATCCATTTAAAGGTACGTAGAAGATTTTCCTGTTAATGTCATCACGTCAGAAGATTCCATGTTAATGTCACGTCAGAAGATTCCATGTTAATGTCACACGTCAGAAGATTTTCCTGTTAATGTCACACGTCAGAAGATTTCCTGTTAATGTCACACATCAGAAGATTCCTGTTAATGTCACACGTAATTTTCCTGTGTGTCACACGTCAGAAGATTCCTGTTAATGTCACGTCGAAGATTCCATGTTAATGTCACGTCAGTTATGTTAATGTCGTCAGAAGATTTTCCTGTTAATGTCACACGTCAGAAGATTTTCCTGTTAATGTCAATGTCACACGTCTGGTGTACGTCAAGATTTTCCTGTTAATGTCACACGTCAGAAGATTCCATGTTAATGTCACACGTCAGAAGATTCCATGTTAATGTCACACGTCAGAAGATTTTCCTGTTAATGTCACATGTCGAAGATTTTCCTGTTAATGTCACACGTCAGAAGATTCCATGTTAATGTCACACGTCAGAAGATTCCGTGTTAATGTCACACGTCAGAAGATTCCGTGTTATGTCAGAAAGATTCCGTGTTAATGTCACACGTCAGAAGATTCCCAACATGATTGACAAATTTGTAAACTTTGTGAGCCAATACAATTGTTACTGAACGTGAGAAAGACAGAATGTATGGGAGCGTGTAAACAAGATACCAACCTGTCATTCAATTTGAACAAGTAGAGGAAAGCTATAAAACAAGTAACAAAGCTTAAATACCTCGGCGCATCACAACAACCAACATCCAAAGAGAATACCAAAGTAAGGCAAAGGATAACAAAACAAACATTAGAGATGTCTTCAATACATTCCACAACATTAGAGATGTCTTGACCACATTCCATAACATTAGAGATAATCTTCAATTCAAACCTAAAACAGGTACAGGAAATTTACAAACAGCGCAGACATGTGTCTTTTTCACACTGTCAAACGTGGGCGTTTAGGGGCATTTGAAATGTGGGAATGTGAAAAATATTGAAAATTCCTGGACAGCAAAAGCAACAAACATGGAAGTTTTAGTGAAACTTAGAAAAAAACTTGTTGTAGTGATAAAAGAACATCGAGAAAAGGCAAATGAGATTTTTAAGCCATGTGTGGAGACAAAATGGACTAGAAAAACTAGCAAATCTGGATTCATAGAAGGAACAAGAGCTCGTGGCAAACAACACACCGCATACCTAACGGCGTTAAGACAAAACGCGTCCGATATCACCAAGCTCAGACTGTACAAAAGCACACTGAAGACAGAAAACGTGGAGGGGGTGGTTGGCAACGTGATAAGAAGAAATCCACATGTTTTTAATGATGGTGGTGATGACAGGAACATGTTTTCTCTCTGATGTTTTTAATGTTGGTGATGACGGAACAGACGACCAACTCTCATCTCATCTCATCACATGTTTTTAATGATGGGTGATGACAGGAACAGAACGACCAACTCTCATCTCATCCACTCATCATGTTTTTAATGATGGTGGTGATGACAGAACAGAACCACCAACTCTCATCTCATCTCATCACATGATTTTAATGATGAGGTGATGACAGGAACAGAACGACCAACTCTCATCTCATCTCATCACATGTTTTTAATGATGGTGGTGATGACAAGAACAGAACGACCAACTCTCATCTCATCTCATCACATGATTTTAATGATGGTGGTGATGACCAGAACAGAACGACCAACTCTCCATCTCATCTCATCCATGTTTTTAATGATGGTGGTGATGACCAGAACAGAAACCAAACTCTCATCTCATCTCATCACATGTTTTTAATGATGGTGGTGATGACAGAACAGAACGACCAACTCATCTCATCTCATCACATGTTTTTAATGATGGTGGTGATGACCAGAACAGAACGACCAACTCTCATCTCATCTCATCATGTTTTTAATGATGGTGGTGATGACCAGAACAGAACGACCAACTCTCATCTCATCTCATCACATGTTTTTAATGATGGTGGTGATGACCAGAACAGAACGACCAACTCTCATCTCATCTCATCACATGTTTTTAACATGGTGGTATTGATCTCATCTCATCTCGTCACATGTTTTTAATTGGTGGTGATGACCAGAACAATTTGATAACTCTCATCTCATCTCATCACATGTTTTTTTTAATGATGGTGGTGATGACCAAAAACAGAACGACCAACTCTCATCTCATCTCATCACATGTTTTTAATGATGGTGGTGATGACCAGAACAGAACGACCAACTCTCATCTCATCTCATCACATGTTTTTAATGATAGTGGTGATGACCAGAACAGAACGACCAACTCAGCATTGTATACGTATACTGGCTTTGGTGTGTTTGTGTTTGTGTTTGTGTTTGTGTTTGCGTAGGGTCAATACATGTTTGTGTTTGTGTGGTGTACATGTTTGTGTTTGTGTTTGTGTGGTCAATACATGTTTGTGTTTGTGTGGTCAATATATGTTTGTGTTTGTGTGGTCAATATATGTTTGTGTGTGTGTTTGTGTTTGTGTTTGTGTGGTTATATGTTTGTTTGTGTTTGTCTTTGTGCTTGTGTTTGTGTTTGTGTTTGTGTTTGTGTTTGTGTTTGTGTTTGTGTTTGTGTTTGTGTTTGTGTTTGTGTTTATGTTTGTGTTTGTGTTTGTGTTTGTGTTTGTGTTTGTGTGGTCAATATATGTTTGTGTGTGTGTTTGTGTTTGTGTTTGTGTGTTTGGTCAATATATGTTTGTGTTTGTGTTTGTGTGTTATATGTTTGTGTTTGTGTGGTCAATATATGTTTGTGTTTGTGTTTGTGTGGTGTTTGTATATGTTTGTGTTTGTGTTTGTGTTTGTGTTTGTGTTTGTGTGGTCAATATATGTTTGTGTTTGTGTTTGTGTTTGTGTGGTCAATATATGTTTGTGTTTGTGTTTGTGTGGTCAATAATGTTTGTGTTTGTGCGGTCAATATATGTTTGTGTTTGTGTTTGTGTGGTCAATATATGTTTGTGTTTGTGTGGTCAATACATGTTTGTGTTTGTGTTTGTGTGGTCAATATATGTTTGTGTTTGTGTGGTCAATATATGTTTGTGTTTGTGTGGTCAATACATGTTTGTGTTTGTGTTTGTGTGGTCAATACATGTTTGTGTTTGTTTGTGTGGTCAATATGTTTGTGTTTGTGTGGTCAATATATGTTTGTGTTTGTGTGGTCAATATATGTTTGTGTTTGTGTGGTCAACATATGTTTGTGTTTGTGTTTGTGGTCAATATATGTTTGTGTTTGTGTTTGTGTGGTCAATATATGTTTGTGTTTGTGTTTGTGTGGTCAATATATGTTTGTGTTTGTGTGGTCAATACATGTTTGTGTTTGTGTTTGTGCGGTCAATATATGTTTGTGTTTGTGTTTGTGTAGGTCAATATATTTGTTTGTTTGTGTGGTCAATATAAGTTTGTGTTTGTGTTTGTGTGGTCAATATATGTTTGTGTTTGTGTTTGTGTGGTCCATATATGTTTGTGTTTGTGCAGTCAATATATGTTTGTGTTTGTGTTTGTGTTTGTGTGGTCAATATATGTTTGTGTTTGTGTGATCAATATATGTTTGTGTTTGTGTGGTCAATATATGTTTGTGTTTGTGTTTGTGTTTGGGTGGTCAATATATGTTTGTGTTTGTGTTTTTGTTTGTGTGGTCAATATATGTTTGTGTTTGTGTTTGCGTTTGTGTTTGTGTTTGTGTGGTCAATATATGTTTGTGTTTGTGTTTGTGTTTGTGTTTGTGTGGTCAATATATGTTTGTGTTTGCGTTTGTGTTTGTGTTTGTGTGGTCAATATATGTTTGTGTTTGTGTTTGCGTTTGTGTTTGTGTTTGTGTGGTCAATACATGTTTGTGTTTGTGTGGCCAATAATGTTTGTGTTTATGAGGTTAATATATGTTTGTGTTTGTGTTTGCGTTTGTGTTTGTGTTTGTGTAGTCAATATATGATTGTGTTTGTGTTTGTGTGGTCAATACATGTTTGTGTTTGTGTTTGTGTGGTCAATACATGTTTGTGTTTGTGTGGTCAATAATTGTTTGTGTTTATGAGGTCAATATATGTTTGTGTTTGTGTTTGCGTTGTGTTTGTGTTTGTGTAGTCAATATATGATTGTGTTTGTGTTTGTGTGGTCAATACATGTTTGTGTTTGTGTGGTCAATAATTGTTTGTGTTTATGAGGTCAATATATGTTTGTGTTTGTGTGGCCAATAATTGTTTGTGTTTATGAGGTCAATATATGTTTGTGTTTGTGTGTTTGTCAATATATGTTTGTGTTTGTATGGTCAATATATGTTTGTGTTTGTGTGGTCAATATGTGTTTGTGTTTGTGTGGTCAATATGTGTTTGTGTTTGTGTGGTCAATATATGTTTGTGTTTGTGTGGTCAATATGTGTTTGTGCTTGTGTGGTCAATATATGTTTGTGTTTGTGTTTGTGTGGTCAATACATGTTTGTGTTTGTGTGGTCAATATATGTTTGTGTTTGTGTTTCTAGAACCGTATATAATATAATACACACAGAATTTAAAGTTTTCAATGTATTCAGTTGAATGGAATTTAAATTTCCTGTATACTTGATTTTCTGTAAATAAATATAGAGTCTAAATCCGAAATGATAAAAGGGAAAAATAAACTCGCGTACAAAAGAAACAAAGAGTTTGACATGAATTTGCCATATGTTCTTCGAACGATTTCATGTTTATCATTGTACAGTTAATTACATATAGTTAAAATCACTGGAAACTAATTTGCCTATTACTGATGTCTGAAGAGTGGCAAATGGCCAACCGTTACTGTAGAGATATTGACTAATTTGCCTACTCCTGTCACTGTAGAGATATTGACACTGAATTTGTTTTTACTCACTGTTTGACATGAATTTGCGTTACTGATCACTGTAGAGATATTGACAAATTGTGTTATTGAACACTGTAGAGATATTGACATGAATTTGCTTAACTATCACTGTAGAGATATTGACATGAATTTGCCTATTACTGATCACTCCCCTGTAGAGATATTGACATCCCTCCCATGAATTTGTTTATTACTGATCACTGGTTTCTTTTGCCTATTACTGATCACTGTAGAGATTTAAAACAATATTGACATGTCATTTCTGATTAATATTGACATGAATTTGCCTATACTGATCACTGTAGAATATTACACCAAGATATTGACATTTTGCCTATTCATACTGTAAGTTATACATTTTTACTGATTATTATTGGACTTTTTATTTAAGAGATATTGACATGAATTTGCCTATTACTGATCACTCTAGTTCTGATCACTGTAGAGTTATTGACATGAATTTGCCTATTACTGATCACTGTAGAGATATTGACATGAATTTGTTTATTACTGATCACTGTAGAGATATTGACATGAATAACTGTAGAGATATTGACATGAATTTGCCTATTACTGATCACTGTAGAGATATTGACATGAATTTGCCTATTACTGATCACTGTAGAGATATTGACATGAATTTGCCAATTACTGATCACTGTAGAGATATTGACATGAATTTGCCTATTACTGATCACTGTAGAGATATTGACATGAATTTGCCTATTACTGATCACTGTAGAGATATTGACATGAATTTGCCTATTACTGATCACTGTAGAGATATTGACATCACTGAATTTGTTTATTACTGATCACTGTAGAGATATTGACATGAATTTGCCTATTACTGATCACTGTAGATATTGATATTGACATCTGAGATTTGACCTATTACTGATCACTGTAGAGATATTGACATGAATTTGTTTATTACTGATCACTGTAGAGATATTGACATGAATTTGCCTATTACTGATCACTGTAGAGATATTGACATGAATTTGCCTATTACTGATCACTGTAGAGATATTGACATGAATTTGCCTATTACTGATCACTGTAGAGATATTGACATGAATTTGTTTATTACTGATCACTGTAGACATGATATTGACATGAATTTGTTTAGAGTTACATGAATCACTGTCAGTAGAGATATTGACATGAATTTGCCTATTACTGATCACTGTAGAGATATTGACATGAATTTGACCTATTACTGATCACTGTAGAGATATTGACATGAATTTGCCTATTACTGATCACTGTAGAGATATTGACATGAATTTGCCTATTACTGATCACTGTAGAGATATTGACATGAATTTGTTTATTACTGATCACTGTAGAGATATTGACATGAATTTGTTTATTACTGATCACTGTAGAGATATTGACATGAATTTGTTTATTACTGATCACTGTAGAGATATTGACATGAATTTGTTTATTACTGATCACTGTAGAGATATTGACATGAATTTGCCTATTACTGATCACTGTAGAGATATTGACATGAATTTGCCTATTACTGATCACTGTAGAGATATTGACATGAATTTGCCTATTACTGATCACTGTAGAGATATTGACATGAATTTGCCTATTACTGATCACTGTAGAGATATTGACATGAATTTGCCTATTACTGATCACTGTAGAGATATTGACATGAATTTGCCTATTACTGATAACTGTAGAGATATTGACATGAATTTGCCTATTACTGATCACTGTAGAGATATTGACATGAATTTGCCTATTACTGATAACTGTAGAGTTATTGACATGAATTTGTTTATTACTGATCACTGTAGAGATATTGACATGAATTTGCCTATTACTGATAACTGTAAATGAGTTATTGACATGAATTTGTTTATTACTGATCGCTGTAGAGATATTGACATGAATTTTGTCTATTACTGATACCTGTAGAGTTATTGACATGAATTTGTTTATTACTGATCGCTGTAGAGCAATTGACATCTATTACTGATCACTGTAGAGTTATTGACACTGTAGATTTGTCTATTACTGATCGCTGTAGAGTTATTGACTTGAACCTCTCTGTTACTAATAGCTGTAGAGATATTGACTTGAACCTCTCTGTTACTCATCGATGTAGAGTTATTGGCATGACCCTCTCTATTACTAATCGATGTAGAGATATTGACATGAACCTCTTTATTACTAATCGATGTGAGAGTTATTGACATGAACCTCTCTGTTACTAATCGATGTAGAGTTATTGACATGAACCTCTTTATAATACTAATCGATGTAGAGTTATTGACATGAACCTCTCTGTTACTAATCGTGTAGAGTTATTGACATGAATTTGTCTATTACTAATCGATGTAGAGATATTGACTTGAACCTCTCTGTTACTAATCGATGTAGAGTTATTGACATGATCTCTCTATTACTAATCGATGTAGAGTTATTGACATGAACCTCTTTATTACTAATAGCTGTAGAGATATTGACTTGAACCTCTCTGTTACTCATCGATGTAGAGTTATTGACATGAACCTCTCTATTACTAATCGATGTAGAGATATTGACATGAACCTCTCTATTACTGATCGATGTAAGAGTTATTGACATGAACCTCTCTATTACTGATCGATGTAGAGTTATTGACATGAACCTCTCTATTACTGATCGATGTAGAGTTATTGACATGAACCTCTCTATTACTGATCGATGTAGAGTTATTGACATCACCCTCTCTATTACTGATCGATGTAGAGCTATTGCCATGCTTAATGCAGGAGTTGGTGTCAAAGACATAGTGAGACAATTCTAGGTTTTCAAATGGTTGTTGGACTACATTTAATTTTTTCTCATCACATCTGTGACACAAACTCCTTCATCACGCATGTCAATAGCTCCCACAGTGATCATGACACAACGCTGGGTAGAAAATCTTGGCTAGTCTAGAGTCTGTGATCACGACACGACACTGAGTAGAAAATCTTGTCTAGTCTAGAGTTTGTGATCACAACACGAGACACTGGGTAGAAAACCTTGTCTAGTGTAGAGTTTGTAATCAAGACACGAGACACTGGGTAGAAAATCTTGGCTAGTGTAGAGTTTCTAATCAAGACACGAGACACTGGGTAGAAAATCTTGGCTAGTCTAGAGTTTGTGATCACGACACTGAGTAGAAAATCTTGGCTAGTCTAGTGTTTGTGATGACAACACGACACTGGGTAGAAAATCTTGGCTAGTCTAGTGTTTGTGATCACAACACGACACTGGGTAGAAAATCCTGGCTAGTCTAGAGTTTGTGATCACGACACTGAGTAGAAAATCTTGGCTAGTCTAGAGTTTGTGATCACGACACTGAGTAGAAAATCTTGGCTAGTCTAGTGTTTGTGATCACAACACGACACTGGGTAGAAAATCTTGGCTAGTCTAGTGTTTGTGATCACAACACGACACTGGGTAGAAAATCTTGGCTAGTCTAGTGTTTGTGATCACGACACGACACTGGGTACAAAATCTTGGCTAGTTTAGAGTTTGTGATCACAACACGACACTGGGTACAAAATCTTGGCTAGTTTAGAGTTTGTGATCACAACACGACACTGGGTACAAAATCTTGGCTAGTTTAGAGTTTGTGATCACAACACGACACTGGGTACAAAATTTTGTCTAATTTAGGTTTGTGATCACAACACGACACTGGGTACAAAATCTTGGCTAGTTTAGAGTTTGTTATCACAACACGACACTGGGTACAAAATCTTGGCTAGTTTAGAGTTTATTATCAGGTCACTGGATAGAACATCTTGTCTAGTCTACACTTTATTATCAGGTCAATGGATAGAACATCTTGTCTAGTCTACACTTTATTATCAGGTCACTGGATAGAACATCTTGTCTAGTCTAAAGTTTGTAATCAAGACACGACAGTGAGTAGAAAATCTTGTCTAGTCTAGAGTTTGTAATCAGACACGGCAGTGAGTAGGAAATCTTGTCTAGTCTAGAGTTTGTAATCAAGACACGGCAGTGAGTAGAACATCTTGACTAGTGTAGATTTTGTGATCTAGACACGACAGTGAATAGAACATCTTGTCTAGTCTAGAGTTTGTAATCAAGACACTGAGTAGAACATCTTGGCTAGTCTAGAGTTTGTAATCATGACACGACAGTGAGGAGAACATCTTGTCTAGTCTAGAGTTCGTAATCTAGACACGACAGTGGTGAAACATCTTGACTACTCTAGAATTTGTAATCTAGACACGACAGTGAGTAGAACATCTTGACTACTCTAGAGTTTGTGATCTAGACACGACAGTGATAGAACATCTCGTCTAGTCTAGAGTTTGTGATTAGGACACGACAGTGAGTAGAACATCTTGACTACTCTAAATTTGTAATCTAGACACGACAGTGAGTAGAACATCTTGACTACTCTAGAATTTGTAATCTAGACACGACAGTGAGTAGAACATCTTGACTACTCTAGAGTTTGTGATCTAGACACACGACAGTGAGTAGAACATCTTGACTACTCTAGAGTTTGTGACCTAGACACGACAGTGAGTAGAACATCTTGACTACTCTAGAGTTTGTGATCTAGACACGACAGTGAGTAGAACATCTTGACTAGTCTAGAGCGTGTAATCTAGACACGACAGTGAGTAGAACATCTTATCTAGTCTAGAGTTTGTAATCTAGACACGACAGTGATAGAACATCTTGTCTAGTCTAAAGTTTGTGATCACGACACGACACTGAGTAGAACATCTTGGCTTGACTAGAGTTTGTAATCACGACACTGGGTGGAACATCTTGGCTAGTCTAGAGTTTGTGATCACGACATGACACTGAGTAGAACATCTTGTCTAGTCTAGAGTTTGTAATCACGACACTGGGTAGAACATCTTGGCTAGTCTAGAGTTTGTGATCACGACCCTGGGTAGAACATCTTGGCTAGTCTAGAGTTTGTAATCACGACACAACACTGAGTAGAACATCTTGGCTAGTCTAGAGTTTGTAATCACGACACGACACTGAGTAGAACATCTTGGCTTGTCTAGAGTTTGTAATCATGACACTGAGTAGAACTTCTTGGCTATTCTAGAGTTTGTGGTCACGACACGACACTGGGTAGAAAATCTTGGCTATTCTAGAGTTTGTAATCACGACACGACACTGAGTAGAACATCTTGGTTAGTCTAGAGTTTGTGATCACGACACGACACTGAGTAGAACATCTTGGCTAGTCTAGAGTTTGTAATCAAAACCCTGGGTAGAACATCTTGGCTAGTCTAGAGTTTGTGATCACGACATGACACTGAGTAGAACATCTTGGCTAGTCTAGAGTTTGTAATCACGACCCTGGGTAGAACATCTTGGCTAGTCTAGAGTTTGTGATCACGAACCTGGGTAGAACATCTTGGCTAGTCTAGAGTTTGTGATCACGACCCTGGGTAGAACATCTTGGCTAGTCTAGAGTTTGTAATCACGACACGACACTGAGTAGAACATCTTGGCTAGTCTAGAGTTTGTAATCACGACACAACACTGAGTAGAACATCTTGGCTAGTCTAGAGTTTGTAATCATGACACTGAGTAGAACTTCTTGGCTAGGCTAGAGTTTGTGATCACGACACGACACTGGGTAGAAAATCTTGGCTAGTCTAGAGTTTGTAATCACGACAAGACACTGAGTAGAACATCTTGGTTAGTCTAGAGTTTGTGATCACGACACGACACTGAGTAGAACATCTTGGCTAGTCTAGAGTTTGTAATCACGACACGACACTGAGTAGAACATCTTGGCTAGTCTAGAGTTTGTGATCACGACACGACACTGAGTAGAACATCTTGGCTAGTCTAGAGTTTGTGACCACGACACGACACTGAGTAGAACATCTTGGCTAGTCTAGAGTTTGTGATCACGACACGACACTGAGTAGAACATTTTGGCTAGTCTAGAGTTTGTGATCACGACACGACACTGGGTAGAACATCTTGAGTAGTCTAGAGTTTGTGATCACGACACTGAGTAGAACATCTTGACTAGTCTAGACTTTGTGATCACGACACTGAGTAGAACATCTTGGCTTGTCTAGAGTTTGTGATCACGACAATGAGTAGAACATCTTGACTAGTCTAGAGTTTGTGATCACGACACTGAGTAGAACATCTTGGCTTGTCTAGAGTTTGTGATCACGACACGACACTGGGTAGAAAATCTTGACAGGTCCAGAGCTTGTTTGAGTTTCTGTTGGTTTTAACCGAAATGGAGAGGGGGGCAACTAGATATTGCTCGGAAGAAAAAAACTCGATAAATTTGTTCAACCTTTAGTGGGGTTCGAACCCACAATTTTTGGGTTGAGAGACCGACACCGTGCCTCTAGACTACTGAATCCTCTTCTTTTGTGATAAAGAAATCTAAGAAAAGAAATTCATAGCTTCGAATCCTTTCCTTTACCTGTCTACTTAAATAGCACGGAACAGTCATTCCTTTAGATCTAGATCTGTTCTAATTTCTAAAATCAAGGTGTAAACATTGTTTGTTTTTATTTTACTGTCATTTCTTTTTTTCTTCTTTTTTCTTTCTTTCTTTCTTTCTTTTGTTGTTGTTGTTGTTGTTACTGTTGTTGTTGTTGTTGTTGTTGTTGTTGTTGTCTGCACATGCGTGTCAGTATAGGTTTATAAGTAGTTACATCCTTCTTCATTTCTTTGTTTATTTATTTTTTTCTAATTGATGTATTTATTTACTTATTATCTATTTATCTGTGCATTTATTTATTCTTTCATTTATTCATTCTTTCATTCATTCATTTATTCATTATTCCATTCCATTCATTCATTTAGACATTCAATTCATTCTTTCATTCAGTCGTTCTTTCACACATTCATTCACCCATCCATTCATTCCTCCATCCCTCCAATCATTCATTCATTCCTCCAATCATTCATTCATTCCTCCATTCATTCGTTCATTCCTCATTCATTCATCCATTCATTCTTTCATTCCTCATTCATTTATCCATTTATTCATTCATTCATTCATCCATCCGTTTATTCATTGATTCATTCCTCCATTCATCCATTCATTCATTCATTCATCCATCCGTTTATTCATTGATTCATTCCTCCATCCATTCATTCATTCATTCATTCATTCATTCATTCATTCATTCCTTCATTTACATGTCTGTACGTGCGTGTGTACAGCCAACCCCTTGTTGACGGAAGTCAAATGTACATCGCTCTGTAGTACTACCCCTGACACAATTACCAGGAGAATCTGCTGACACATTGTCATGGCCGACTCTAATTGCTACTTCATTGTCACGTGGATGACAGGCAAATGACATCACTTAACTTTATTTTAATGGATTATACTTCCTCCACCACACGTGTTGATCTCATAGTGAATTAAGGAGGAATAAGCAAGACGAAAAAGTTAATAATATTATGACGTATGAGAGAGTCAGTGGAAAAGTAGTACCTACCAGCTGGAGGCGGAGGCGGAGGCGGAGGCGGAGGCGGAGGCGGAGGCGGAGGCGGAGGCGGAGGCGGAGGCGGAGGCGGAGGCGCTGAGGCGGCGGAGGCGGAGGCGGAGGCGGAGGCGGAGGCGGAGGCGGAGGCGGAGGCGGAGGCGGAGGCGGAGGCGGCGGAGGTGGTGTGAGTATAAACGAGTGTATGTGCGTGTGTGAATATTAGTAATGGTTATATTATGTTCAATCGTGTTATATGATGGTATAAGTGAACGATGTTTTGTACGACATCGTATGTGGAAACTTGTTGTACTAAATTTATTTTGTAACATAAGAAATGTAAGTAATAATAAAAATTCATTCTTTGGCTATAAAAATCTATTATTATTATTATTATTATTATTATTATTATTATTATTATTATTATTATTATTATTATTATTATTATTATTATTATTATTATTATTATTATTATTATTATTATTATTATTATTATTATTATTATTATTATTATTATTATTATTATTATTATTATTATTATTATTATTATTATTATTATTATTATTATTATTATTATTATTATTATTATTATTATTATTATTATTATTATTATTATTATTGTTATATTATTATTATTATTATTATTATTACTATTATTACTATTATTATTATTATTATTATTATTATTATTATTATTATTATTATTATTGTTATCATTATTATTATTATTATTACTATTATTATTACTATTATTATCATTATCATTATTATTTATAATTATTAATATTATTATTATTATTATCAAAATGCCTCATACATGTAAATACAATCATGGAGTTTTAAACATGATTGAACATGCAGTAATCAATAAGAACCATGCACATTCATTCATCATTCAACTATATTAATGTATAGAGCTCCATATCGATGGCATTTGAAAACAATTAGTTCTTTTTGAATGTTTTGTTTCGAGCTGTATACCGTTCCATATTTTGACTGTCCTTAGAATGAAGAAAGTATGTCTAAGAGAAGTAGAACTTTCTGTAATATACATCTTGAATCTATCTCCTTTATTATATATGTTTTCTCGTTTTCTTTCTTTCTTTCTTTCTTTATTAGTTCCCATTTTACCTTCAGGTGTATGGATTTAGATGCCCGAAATGATCTTTCTCTAGGTTCTCCTGTCTTGGCATTTTCTATTTTCTTCCGTGAAAGTTAAACTTCTTAGCTTTAATGCCTTTTATATATTCTTCCCATTTTCTCCGAGGTTTTCCTTATTGCTCTCTTACCTTGAGTTTCAGCACTGTGTACTGATTTAGCATTGAGTTTCAGCACTGTATACTGATTTAGCATTGAGTTTCAGCACAGTGTACTGATTTAGCATTGAGTTTCAGCACTGTGTACTGATTTAGCATTGAGTTTCAGCACTGTGTACTGATTTAGCTATTCTATTGAGTTTCAGCACTGTGTACTGATTTAGCTATTCTATTGAGTTTCAGCACTGTGTACTGATTTAGCTATTCTATTGAGTTTCCGCACTGTGTACTGATTTAACTATTCTATTGAGTTTCAGCACTGTATACTGATTTAGCTATTTTATTGAGTTTCAGCACTGTGTACTGATTTAGCTATTCTATTGAGTTTCAGCACTGTGTACTGATTTAGTTATTCTATTGAGTTTCAGCACTGTATACTGATTTAGCATTGAGTTTCAGCACTGTGTACTGATTTAGCTATTCTATTGAGTTTCAGCACTGTATACTGATTTAGCTATTCTATTGAGTTTCAGCTATTCTGTTGATACTGATTTAGCTATTCTATTGAGTTTCAGCACTGTATACTGATTTAGCTATTCTATTGAGTTTCAGCACTGTATACTGATTTAGCTATTCTATTGAGTTTCAGCACTGATTTAGCTATTCTATTGAGTTTCAGCACTGTATTGATTTAGCTATTCTATTGAGTTCCGACACTGTATACTGATTTAGCTATTCTATTGAGTTCCGACACTGTATACTGATTTAGCTATTCTATTGAGTTCCACTGTATACTGATTTAGCTATTCTATTGAGTTCCGACACTGTATACTGATTTAGCTATTCTATTGTCATTCATTTTGTTGACATGCCCTAACCATCTGAATTGATTTATTTCTATCTTAGTTTTTATGTTATCTGCTTTGGTTTGATCACTTAATGTTGTGTTTCTAACTTAGTCTCTTTAGGTTTTCCTACCTACTCTTTTCCTAGATATTTCATTTCAGCTGATTATACTCTTTTGTATTTCATTCTGTTTTTCGTTTGTATTTATTCGTTTTATTTCTCATTTCTGTTGGTCTTGTTGATACGTGTAACACTAGTAGCGGAGAAGCCAACACCTCTAGTCAAGAAATTCTACATCATGATTCCGCTGACCCTCGTGACTGAAGGTTTTGGCTCCCTACCTACCTGTCTGTTCCTTTTATCTATTTTGTTTTGAAGACACGTTAGTCTAGAGACAAGGTGTTGGCCGCGCAATCAAAAGTTCCCCGGGCTGAAAAACTTTTCGAGGGTCATGTTTTCTTTCAGTAAAAACCTCCCCTCCCCCCTTGCCTGGTCAGGTCGTTGGATTCAACACCTAGTCCCATCGGTAATCTTGAGGCAAGGTGTTGCCTCCCAATCAAAAGTAGTGGGTTCACCAGCTAACGGTTGAACATTATGTTGGCTTTTTGTTCGAGCAAAATATATCCCCACTCCCCCCCACCCCCGCCTGGTCTAGATAGAAAGTTGGATCGACACTTAGTCCTATTGAAGATGGACGATAAAAAATGACGTCATAAGGGCAGATTACAAAACTATGTGCACGCTAACGATCCCTTGATTGTTCACAGGGCAGTCTGGGCAAGATTTTAATATCATATCCAAAGCCCTGAGGTCACCCGTAAGTTATGGATGTAGCTAAAACTAAAATCAAATCTTTTTTTTTGCTTTTTAACTCACCTTTGTTTCGTCTTTGTTCCTATGGGGCTTCTATCAAATCATGTTGTTGTCGTTATTTCGTCTTTGTTCCTATGGGGCTTCTATCAAATCATGTAGTTGTTGTTTATTTCGTCTTTGTTCCTATGGGGCTTCTATCAAATCATGTAGTTGTTGTCGTTGTTTCGTCTTTGTTCCTATGGGGCTTCTATCAAATCATGTAGTTGTCGTTATTTCGTCTTTGTTCCTATGTGGCTTCTATCAAATCATGTAGTTGTCGTTTTTCGTCTTTTTGTTCCAAATCATGGGGCTTCTATCTTCAAATCATGTGGTTGTTGTTATTTCGTCTTTGTTCTATGGGGCTTCTATCAAATCATGTAGTTGTCGTTTTTTCGTCTTTGTTCCTATGGGACTTCTATCAAATCATGTAGTTGTTGTCGTTGTTTCGTCTTTTTGTTCCTATGGGGCTTCTATCAAATCATGCGGTTGTCGTTGTTTCGTCTTTGTTCTTATGGGGCTTCTATCAAATCATGTGGTTGTTGTCGTTTTTCGTCTTTGTTCCTATGGGGCTTCTATCAAATCATGTAGTTGTTGTCGTTGTTTCGTCTTTGTTCTATGGGGCTTCTATCAAATCATGTGGTTGTTGTCCTATTTCTTTCATGTGGTTGTCTTTTTCGTTTCCTATGGGGCTTCTATCAAATCAAATCGTCTTTGTTCCTATGGGACTTCTATCAAATCATGTTGTCGTTGTTTCGTCTTTGTTCCTATGGGGCTTCTATCAAATCATGTAGTTGTTGTCGTTTTTTCGTCTTTGTTCCTATGGGGCTTCTATCAAATCATGTTTGTTGTCGTTGTTTCGTCTTTGTTCCTATGGGGCTTCTATCAAATCATGTGGTTGTTGTCGTTTTTTCGTCTTTGTTCCTATGGAGCTTCTATCAAATCATGTGGTTGTTGTCGTTTTTTCGTCTTTGTTCCTATTGGGGCTTCTATCAAATCATGTAGTTGTTGTCGTTGTTTCGTCTTTGTTCCTATGTGGCTTCTATCAAATCATGTAGTTGTTGTCGTTTTTTCGTCTTTGTTCCTATGGGGCTTCTATCAAATCATGGTTGTTGTCGTTGTTTCGTCTTTGTTCCTATGGGGCTTCTATCAAATCATGTGGTTGTTGTCGTTGTTTCGTCTTTGTTCCTATGGGTAGTTGTTGTCGTTGTTTCGTCTTCCTATGGGGCTTCTATCAAATCATGTAGTTGTTTTTTTCGTCGTTCCTATTTCGTCTTTAGTTGTTCCTATGGGGCTTCTATCAAATCATGTAGTTGTCGTTATTTCGTCTTTGTTCCTATGGGGCTTCTATCAAATCATGTAGTTGTCGTTGTTTCGTCTTTGTTCCTATGGGGCTTCTATCAAATCATGTAGTTTGTCGTTGTTTCGTCTTTGTTCCTATGTGGCTTCTATCAAATCATGTAGTTGTTGTCGTTTTTTCGTCTTTGTTCCTATGGGGCTTCTATCAAATCATGTAGTTGTCGTTATTTCGTCTTTGTTCCTATGGGGCTTCTATCAAATCATGTAGTTGTCGTTTTTTTCGTCTTTGTTCCTATGTGGCTTCTATCAAATCATGTAGTTGTCGTTGTTTCGTCTTTGTTCCTATGGGGCTTCTATCAAATCATGTAGTTGTCGTTTTTTCGTCTTTGTTCCTATGTGGCTTCTATCAAATCATGCGGTTGTCGTTGTTTCGTCTTTGTTCCTATGGGGCTTCTATCAAATCATGTAGTTGTTGTCGTTGTTTCGTCTTTGTTCCTATGGGGCTTCTATCAAATCATGTAGTTGTTGTCGTTTTTTCGTCTTTGTTCCTATGGGGCTTCTATCAAATCATGCGGTTGTCGTTGTTTCGTCTTTGTTCCTATGGGGCTTCTATCAAATCATGTAGTTGTTGTCGTTTTTTCGTCTTTGTTCCTATGTGGCTTCTATCAAATCATGTATTGTCGTTGTTTCGTCTTTGTTCCTATGTTTCTATCCAAATCATGTTTGTCGTCTTTTGTTCCTATGGGGCTTCTATCAAATCATGTAGTTGTTGTCGTTGTTTCGTCTTTGTTCCTATGGGGCTTCTATCAAATCATGTTGTTGTCGTTGTTTCGTCTTTGTTCCTATGTGGCTTCTATCAAATCATGTAGTTGTCGTTTTTCGTCTTTGTTCTATGGGGCTTCTATCAAATCATGTGGTTGTTGTCGTTGTTTCGTCTTTGTTCCTATGGGGCTTCTATCAAATCATGTAGTTGTTCTTATTTCGTCTTTGTTCCTATGGGGCTTCTATCAAATCATGTGTCTTGTTTCTATGTTCTGTCAAATCATAGTTTGTTTCGTCTTGGGGCTTCTATCAAATCATGTTGTCGTTGTTTCTCTTTGTTTTGGGTCTTCTATCAAATCTTTGTTCCTTTGGGGCTTCTATCAAATCATGTAGTTGTCGTTATTTCGTCTTTGTTCCTATGGGGCTTCTATCAAATCATGTAGTTGTCGTTATTTCGTCTTTGTTCTATGGGCTTCTATCAAATCATGTAGTTGTCGTTGTTTCTATCAAATCATGTAGTTTGTTCGTCTTTGTTCCTATGGGCTTCTATCAAATCATGTAGTTGTCGTTTTTCGTCTTTGTTCCTATGGGACTTCTATCAAATCATGTAGTTGTCGTTTTTTCGTCTTTGTTCCTATGGGACTTCTATCAAATCATGTAGTTGTCGTTATTTCGTCTTTGTTCTATTTCTATCAAATCATGTGTTGCTCGTTGTTTCGTCTTTTGTTCTTCTATCAAATCATGTAGTTGTCGTTTTTTCGTCTTTGTTCTATGGGGCTTCTATCAAATCATGTAGTTGTCGTTTTTTCGTCTTTGTTCCTATGGGGCTTCTATCAAATCATGTAGTTGTCGTTTTTTCGTCTTTGTTCCTATGGGGCTTCTATCAAATCATGTAGTTGTCGTTGTTTCGTCTTTGTTCCTATGTGGCTTCTATCAAATCATGTAGTTGTCGTTTTTCGTCTTTGTTCCTATGGGGCTTCTATCAAATCATGTAGTTGTCGTTTTTTCGTCTTTGTTCCTATGGGGCTTCTATCAAATCATGTAGTTGTCGTTTTTTCGTCTTTGTTCCTATGGGGCTTCTATCAAATCATGTAGTTGTCGTTTTTTCGTCTTTCGTTTTGTTCCTAAATCAAATCATGTAGTTGTCGTTTTTTCGTCTTTGTTCCTATGTGGCTTCTATCAAATCATCATTCTATCAAATCATGTGGTTGTTGTCGTTGTTTCGTCTTTGTTCCTATGGGGCTTCTATCAAATCATGTAGTTGTTGTCGTTGTTTCGTCTTTGTTCCTATGGGGCTTCTATCAAATCATGTAGTTGTTGTCGTTGTTTCGTCTTTGTTCCTATGGGGCTTCTATGAAATCATGCGGTTGTCGTTGTTTCGTCTTTGTTCCTATGGGGCTTCTATCAAATCATGTGGTTGTTGTCGTTTTTTCGTCTTTGTTCCTATGTGGCTTCTATCAAATCATGCGGTTGTCGTTGTTTCGTCTTTGTTCCTATGGGGCTTCTATCAAATCATGTGGTTGTTGTCGTTGTTTCCTCTTTGTTCCTATGGGGCTTCTATCAAATCATGTGGTTGTTGTCGTTGTTTCGTCTTTGTTCCTATGGGGCTTCTATCGTTTTTCGTCTTTGTTCTAAATCATGTAGTTATTTTGTAGTTGTTGTCGTTGTTTCGTCTTTGTTCCTATGGGGCTTCTATCAAATCATGTAGTTGTCGTTGTTTCGTCTTTGTTCCTATGGGGCTTCTATCAAATCCTGCGGTTGTCGTTGTTTCGTCTTTGTTCCTATGGGGCTTCTATCAAATCATGTAGTTGTCGTTTTTCGTCTTTGTTCCTATGTGGCTTCTATCAAATCATGTATTGTCGTTGTCTTTTGTTCCTATGTCTTTGTTCCTATGGGGCTTCTATCAAAATCATGTGGTTGTTGTCGTTGTTTCGTCTTTGTTCCTATGTGGCTTCTATCAAATCATGTAGTTGTCGTTTTTCGTCTTTGTTCCTATGGGGCTTCTATCAAATCATCGTTTTTTCGTCTTTGTTCCTATGGGGCTTCTATCAAATCATGTTGTTGTCGTTATTTCGTCTTTGTTCCTATGGGGCTTCTATCAAATCATGTAGTTGTTGTCGTTTTTCGTCTTTGTTCCTATGGGGCTTCTATCAAATCATGTAGTTGTCGTTTTTTTCGTCTTTGTTCCTATGGGACTTCTATCAAATCATGTAGTTGTCGTTGTTTCGTCTTTGTTCCTATGGGGCTTCTATCAAATCATGTAGTTGTCGTTTTTCGTCTTTGTTCTATGGGGCTTCTATCAAATCATGTAGTTGTCGTTTTTTCGTCTTTGTTCCTATGGGGCTTCTATCAAATCATGTAGTTGTCGTTTTTTCGTCTTTGTTCCTATGGGGCTTCTATCAAATCATGTAGTTGTCGTTTTTTCGTCTTTGTTCCTATGGGGCTTCTATCAAATCATGTAGTTGTCGTTTTTTCGTCTTTGTTCCTATGGGGCTTCTATCAAATCATGTAGTTGTCGTTTTTTCGTCTTTGTTCCTATGGGGGCTTCTATCAAATCATGTGGTTGTTGTCGTTGTTTCGTCTTTGTTCCTATGGGGCTTCTATCAAATCATGTAGTTGTTGTCGTTGTTTCGTCTTTGTTCCTATGGGGCTTCTATCAAATCATGTAGTTGTTGTCGTTGTTTCGTCTTTGTTCCTATGGGGCTTCTATCAAATCATGTGGTTGTTGTCGTTTTTTCGTCTTTGTTCCTATGTGGCTTCTATCAAATCATGCGGTTGTCGTTGTTTCGTCTTTGTTCCTATGGGGCTTCTATCAAATCATGCGGTTGTCGTTGTTTCGTCTTTGTTCCTATGGGGCTTCTATCAAATCATGTTGTCGTTTTTGTTGTCGTTTTTCATGTAGTTGTCGTCTTTGTTCCTATGGGGCTTCTATCAAATCATGTGGTTGTTGTCGTTTTTCGTCTTTGTTCTATGGGGCTTCTATCAAATCATGTGGTTGTCGTTGTTTCGTCTTTGTTCTATGGGGCTTCTATCAAATCATGTGGTTGTCGTTGTTTCGTCTTTGTTCCTATGGGGCTTCTATCAAATCATGTGGTTGTTGTCGTTTTTTCGTCTTTGTTCCTATGGGGCTTCTATCAAATCATGTGGTTGTTGTCGTTTTTTCGTCTTTGTTCCTATGGGGCTTCTATCAAATCATGTAGTTGTCGTTTTTTCGTCTTTGTTCCTATGGGGCTTCTATCAAATCATGTGGTTGTTGTCGTTTTTCTCTTTGTTCCTATGGGGCTTCTATCAAATCATGTAGTTGTCGTTGTTTTCGTCTTTGTTCCTATGGGGCTTCTATCAAATCATGTAGTTGTCGTTTTTTCGTCGTTTTTTCTATCAAATCATGTTGTTGTCGTTTTTTCTCTTTGTTCTATGGGGCTTCTATCAAATCATGTAGTTGTTGTCGTTTTTTCGTCTTTGTTCCTATGTCTTTGTTCCTATGGGCTTCTATCAAATCATGTAGTTGTTGTCGTTTTCGTCTTTGTTCTATGTTCTATCAAATCATGTAGTTGTCGTTTTTTCGTCTTTGTTCCTATGGGGCTTCTATCAAATCATGTGGTTGTTGTCGTTTTCGTCTTTGTTCCTATAGGCTTCTATCAAATCATGTGGTTGTTGTCGTTTTCGTCTTTGTTCCTATGAGGCTTCTATCAAATCATGTAGTTGTCGTTTTTCGTCTTTGTTCCTATGTGGCTTCTATCAAATCATGTAGTTGTTGTCGTTTTTTCGTCTTTGTTCCTATGGGGCTTCTATCAAATCATGTAGTTGTTGTCGTTTTTTCGTCGTTCCTATGGGGCTTCTATCAAATCATGTCGTCTTTGTTCCTATGGGGGCTTCTATCAAAATCATGTAGTTGTCGTTGTTTCGTCTTTGTTCCTATGGAGCTTCTATCAAATCATGTTGTTGTCGTTTTTCGTCTTTGTTCCTATGGGGCTTCTATCAAATCATGTAGTTGTTGTCGTTTTTCGTCTTTGTTCCTATGGGGCTTCTATCAAATCATGCAGTTGTCGTTGTTTCGTCTTTGTTCCTATGGGGCTTCTATCAAATCATGTGGTTGTTGTTATTTCGTCTTTGTTCCTATGGGGCTTCTATCAAATCATGTAGTTGTCGTTTTTCGTCTTTGTTCCTATGGGGCTTCTATCAAATCATGCGGTTGTTGTTTGTTTCGTCTTTGTTCCTATGGGGCTTCTATCAAATTATGTGGTTGTTGTCGTTTTTCGTCTTTGTTCCTATGGAGCTTCTATCCAAATCATGCGGTTGTTGTCGTTTTTTCGTCTTTGTTCCTATGGGGCTTCTATCAAATCATGTAGTTGTCGTTGTCGTCTTTCGTTCTATTGTTCTATCAAATCATGTAGTTGGTCTTTTTTTCTCTTTGTTCAAATCAAATCAGTTGTTGTCGTTTGTTCGTCTTTGTTCTATGGGGCTTCTATCAAATCATGTAGTTGTCGTTGTTTCGTCTTTGTTCTATGGGGCTTCTATCAAATCATGTAGTTGTCGTTGTTTCGTCTTTGTTCCTATGGGGCTTCTATCAAATCATGTTAGTTGTTGTTGTTTCGTCTTTGTTCCTATGGGGCTTCTATCAAATCATGTAGTTGTTGTCGTTTTGTTCGTCTTCAAATCATGTTCGTTGTTTCGTATGGGGCTTCTATCAAATCATGTAGTTGTCGTTGTTTCGTCTTTGTTCCTATGGGGCTTCTATCAAATCATCGTTATTTCGTCTTTGTTCCTATGGGGCTTGTATCAAATCATGTGGTTGTCGTTATTTCGTCTTTGTTCCTATGGGGCTTCTATCAAATCATGTGGTTGTCGTTGTTTCGTCTTTGTTCCTATGGGGCTTCTATCAAATCATGTGGTTGTTGTCGTTTTTTCGTCTTTATTTCTATGGGGCTTCTATCAAATCATGCGGTTGTCGTTTTTTCATCTTTGTTCCTATGGGGCTTCTATCAAATCATGTTGTTGTCGTTATTTCGTCTTTGTTCCTATGGGGCTTCTATCAAATCATGTAGTTGTCGTTGTTTCGTCTTTGTTCCTATGGGCTTCTATCAAATCATGTAGTTGTCGTTATTTCATCTTTGTTCCTATGGGGCTTCTATCAAATCATGTAGTTGTCGTTGTTTCGTCTTTGTTCCTATGGGGCTTCTATCAAATCATGTGGTTGTTGTCGTTTTTCGTCTTTGTTCCTATGGGGCTTCTATCAAATCATGTAGTTGTTCTTGTTTCGTCTTTGTTCCTATGGGGCTTCTATCAAATCATGTAGTTGTCGTTTTTTCGTCTTTGTTCCTATGGGGCTTCTATCAAATCATGCGGTTGTTGTTTTGTTTCGTCTTTGTTCCTATGGGGCTTCTATCAAATCATGTAGTTGTTGTCGTTTTTTCGTCTTTGTTCCTATGGGGCTTCTATCAAATCATGTGGTTGTTGTCGTTTTTTCGTCTTTGTTCCTATGGGGCTTCTATCAAATCATGTGGTTGTTGTCGTTTTTTCGTCTTTGTTCCTATGGGGCTTCTATCAAATCATGCGGTTGTTGTCGTTTTTTCGTCTTTATTCCTATGGGGCTTCTATCAAATCATGCGGTTGTCGTTTTTTCATCTTTGTTCCTATTGGGCTTCTATCAAATCATGTAGTTGTCGTTATTTCGTCTTTGTTCCTATGCTTCTATCAAATCATGTAGTTGTCGTTGTTTCGTCTTTGTTCCTATGGGGCTTCTATCAAATCATGTAGTTGTCGTTATTTCATCTTTGTTCCTATGGGGCTTCTATCAAATCATGTAGTTGTCGTTGTTTCGTCTTTGTTCCTATGGGCTTCTATCAAATCATGTAGTTGTCG
>JAXRKP010000269.1:2500-27500 GCA_037039925.1 Doris montereyensis | reverse complement strand
GCTTGTGACGATCAAACGACAGGTAGATCTAGATCTCGATTCAAAGACAGCTTGTGACGATAAAACGACAGGTAGATCTAGATCTCGATTCAATGACAGCTTGTGACGATCAAACGACAGGTAGATCTAGATCTCGATTCAAAGACAGCTTGTGACGATCAAACGACAGGTAGATTCTAGATCTTGATTCAATGACAGCTTGTGACGATCAAACGACAGATAGATCTAGATCTCGATTCAATGACAGCTTGTGACGATCAAACGACAGGTAGATCTAGATCTCGATTTAATGGCAGCTTGTGACGGTCAAACGATGATAGATCTAGATCTCGATTCAATGACAGCTTGTGACGGTCAAACGACAAATGGAGAAGTGATCTAATCGTATGTGTTGTATTTCTTTTTTCAATATCCAATCAATCAATAACTTCTTTCTTTGGTTTCTTTATCAGTTCCCATTCTCCCTGTCGATGTATGGGTTCAGATGCCAGATATGATCTTTCTCCAGGATGCCCTGTCCTGACATTTTTCTGTTTCCTTCCAAAAAAGTTAAATTTCTATTCTTCAATGCCTCTTTTATATCTTCTTCCCACTTTCTCCGAGGTCTGCCTTTTGGTCTTTTTACATTGGGCTTTAGCACTGTATACTGATTTAGCTATTCTATTGTCATTCATTCTGTTTACCTGTCCAAACCATCTCAATTGATTTATTTCTATCTTTGTTTTTATGCCATCTGCTTTGGTTTGATCTCTTATTGTTGTATTTTTGATTTGGTCTCTTTTAGTTTTCCTACTTCTCTTCTTAGATATTTCATTTCAGCTGCCTGTACTCTACTGTATTCTTTATTGTCTAATGTCAGGTTTTACTGCCATAGAGGAGAGTAGGACAATAAACTGTGTTGTATACTGCCATTTTGGTTTTTGTTGACAATTCTTGTTTACCTACAAATGCCTTTCCTAGATGGTTATATATTGCACTTTCCTTTTAATTTTCTGGCTCATTTCTTCTCTTAGTTTTCCCTCAGAGTTAATCATTACTCCTATGTAATTGTAGCTTTGAACTTATTCTACATTCTCCCTGCCCAATTTAAGATTGAATGGCTTCTATTAAATTTTGCTCTCCATTGTTTTCTTTTTCTTTGCCATAGTTTGTCCCTCCTCATTTATCAAATGCCTTTTCTAGGTCTATAAAATACAGGTGCAAGTCAATATTTGTCTCAAAATGTTTCTAAATCATCAACTAATTGTAAATATGTGGTTTTGTACATACATTCATCTTCTCTTAATTGTATTTCTGATGGTCTTCACATTTCTGATCATTTCCAGCTACTCTCACTGCTTTTTCTTCAATTTAGTCCTCTATTCATTTCTCTAATTCATTTAGATGACCCTTGTCAAATGGTCAATACACATTTCCTGGTACGCTAATTTTTTCTAGTGACATCCCTCTAAATAGTTTTAACATTCCATAGTTGATCCTTTCTTATGTATTGGTAATACCGTTCCCTTTTTTCCAGTCGTCTGGCACCTGTTTGGACTTCCATGCTTATTGGCATATTGCATGTAGTAGTTTGTCTGCCTTTTTCTCTTGGTTTTTAATCATTTCTGGATAAACTAGATCTGCTCCTGTGGCTTTTCCTAATTTCAGTTTTTCTTATAGCTGTTTGGTTTCTTCCATTGATACATCTACATCTTCAGCTGTTTCCTCTGGATTACTTGTTACTCTTATTAATTGATCTTTACTCCTTGTTTCGTACGTTCTGGAGGGATTATGTAATTGGTGAAAATACTTTCTCCACGTTTCCATGATTTGGCTGTTTTCTTTCCTTATTTCTCCTTTGACATTCTTAATTTGTCGTATTGGGCATGCTTTGGTCTTTCTCATGCTCTTCATTGCCCCCAGAACAGCTTTTGATTTCCTTGATAGCTTTCTTGAAGTCTTTGTCCAAATTTTTCCCATTGTTCCTGTTTTGCTTTCCACACTTCCTCTTTGGCGATAGTTCTTTTATTCACGTAATCTATCCTATCCTCTGGTTTCTTTGTTTGCAAGTATTTCTTTCAGGCATCCTTTTTTCTTTGATCTTATTTTTGACATTTTCATTCCACCATGCTGTTCTTTTCCCATCTTCTTTAATTTGTTTCCTACCACAGACCTCTTCAGTACAGCTGAGGAGTGTTTCTTTATACATTTGCCAATTTTCTTCTATTGTACTATCATTCAGATCCATCTGCCTTTCACTTATAAATCTTTTTATTCTAGATTGGTATATCATGTTTTACTACTGGTTTATTTAGTTCCTCTATTTTGATTTTAGTAGCTTTCTTCTCTTTCCTTTTCTGTTTGTTTTCTTCAGTCAGTAATCTCATTTTGGCAATCACTAGGTGATGATCACTAAATATTTCTGCTCCTCTGTTTACTCTTGCATCCAATGTACTGTAAAAAAAAAAAAGGAGCTGCTAACTATTATATAGTCTATGATTGACTTTTCACATCTGTCTTCATTTACTCTTGTATATTTGTGGATATCTTTATGAGGAAAAAAGGTGTTGGCTATTTTCATGTTATTCTTTAGGCAAAAATCTATTAGTCTCTCTCCATTTGGAGAAGTTGTTGTCTCTCTTCTTTACCTATTACTCCTCCTGATGTTTCTACATTGTTGCCTACTCTAGCGTTTAAATCTCCTAAAACCATTAGTTCCTGTTTGTGTTTAAGATTCTCTGCAGCTATTTGTAAATCGTTTTCGAAGATATCTTTTTCTTCTTTAGTGGCGTCTTCGTTTGGTCCATAAGCTATTAATAATTTAATTTCTCTTCCTTTTGGTTTAATATTTACCTCTAATAGCCTGTGGGCTTATAAATTTCCAGCTTTCTAGTAGCTTTTCATGCCTTTTATGCACTAGGAGACCTACTCCTGCTCTAGCTCTATCTTTGACATCTACTCCTGAGAAGATTAAAATATGATTTGGTCCTACATTTTCTATTCCTTGTCCTTTTTTCTTTGTTTCTGTAATAGCCAAAATGCCTACTTTGAATTTTTCCATTTCTTCAACTAATTCTAACTCTTTTCCATTTATTGCCCTAACATTCCATGTTCCAAAAATCACAGTCCGTGTTCGTTTCCATTTTCGTCGTTGAAAGGTCAAGCCGGGTATATTATATTTATTTCTCTGAATCAGTTAGGTTTTAGATAAGCAGGGGATTAGCCCACTGTACCCTAGGTAGATGGTGGGGCTGCCACCTTGAGGCCCCTACCAGGCCTTGTTATTTTGTCAGGGTTAACTCCCCCTTTGGTCATTTAAGATCAGCCTTCAAGGCAGCAGGTTGTTATCTTCTGTCAGGTTTAATTCCTTAGTCTTTGGTCAGTCAAGACCGACCTGCAAGGCAGCAGGTTTTTCTCTCAGGGTTAACTCCTTAGCCTTTGGTCAGCTAAGACCGATCTGCAAGGCAGCAGGAGACTCGTGGAGGACGGGATCATCTACTCCCCGTACAGGTGCTTACCTGTCCACTACCCGGGGAAAATAGGTCTTTAAAAATGCAGGTGGTCTCTAATGAAAGTGAAACGGAACCATTCTGATTGCGTTAGTGATTTGTATAGTAAATAAGTTCACCCAATGAAGTCATGAAACTGTGATAATGAAAGACAAATGCACTCGGAGACGCACAATGGTTGGGGTTGCGTAGTGCGATAAAAAAAAACAAAAAGTAAGAATAAGATGTATTGCTTTGGGACTGACACGAGTGACACTGGCACTGCGCTTGCCTCGGCGCTTGCCTCGGCGTTTGCCGTTGGGGGAGGAAAGTGGATGTAAATCTAGATCTAGAAGTTCAACACACAGAAATACACATCCGATTAAATGACTAATTTAAAAATATATATATTTTTCTCCTAACCTAATACTTAATTTTGTATTTCCACGCGTGGACTAGGATATATTTGAGTCGCTGAATTCAAATATGCAATCAGATTTCACGGAGGACAAGTCCCTATGCTTTTTTATGTTCAGTCAAAGTTTTCTCGGGGACGGGGATGGGGGGCGGGCGGAGGACGGTCTACGTCATCATTTCCGGTTTTCCACGATCTCGATATAGGCGCCTGTACGTATTTATGTCTGTGTATGTGTAGCTGTGTGTGTGTGTGTGTGTGTGTGTGTGTGTGTCTCTAAGTTTGTGCGCATTGGTGACATGACAAAATCAAGGGGTTGAAATTGAAATAGTTGTGACAGAACCAATGCCGTGTTATGTATTTTAAAATATGCCATAAAAATGCTATGGATATTTTCAGATGGCTCTAACTCTCTTAATAGTCATTTGTTAGATTGCTTCTATATCGCATTTTCTTTGTCTTTCAAAGCTCTTTCACATGTGGAGTTTCATGCTTTTACGACAATGTGCACAATCGATGTGTTTTTTGGTTCTGACTACACTAGATCTAGATTCTAGATGTTAACTAACACAATGTGCCATCACATTCAAATCAACCACAGGCATATCACGAGCTGAATCACATGATTACGCATTCCTCAATATATTGTCAACATTCAACTAAACACAAACCATCATCATAGTCCTACAGGGCAGTAGAGAGTAGAATCAAAGAATGTCTATAATACATGTAGAATAACGCAAACAAACAAAGCGGTTTTTTCAGGTTTGTGTTTATTTGTCATTATTTATTTAGATCTCTTAAGTTTTGATGCTTCTCTGTTGATACATTTTAATTATAACATTATTTTTTTCTCTCGGTATCAAAAAATGTTTTTCTTATTCGATTATGCCGGAGAACATTTATTTCGTGCGGAAGTTTAATAAAATGAAATGGAGAAGAACAAAAGTTATAAAAAATTATATCAGTGCGTCTTCGAATGAATGAATTGGATTAAGCGGGAGTAGATCTAAATCTATGTCAATTTTGTGAAAATTGTTCTCCTTGTTTTAATATGTCTCTATCAAATCTTGTGGTGAATATCAGTATGAGATTTTAAAAGAATTAGCACTCATCGTTGTCTATAAGAATTTAGTGCCTAGATCTAATTCTAATTGCTCGGTAAACTTCTAGATTATGCACTTGGACTATTTCTCATTTAACTCAATCTTGATATCCAACGATAAGCCGTTGAATCACTATTTTTATTCAATAGGATTAACGTTACATTGTTGACAGTTAGTGGCATTGGGTAAAAACCAAAAGAAGAGCTAGATCTAGATCTAGATCTAGATCTACTTCCGAGAGAGAAAAAGATGTCCAAAGGTATCGGTGCGAATAAATCGGACCGAGCTGGATGGACGCACCGAGCAGATGACACACGTTCTTCAAAATAAAGGTCAAATAACCCTGTCCCATAATAAACAGCTTCTTGATGTAGGCTATATCGGAAAACACACACACACACACACACGCACACACACATACGCACGGTCTAGCACCTCTCTCTCACGTTAGCTATAGATCTATATCTAGATCTAGATTCTAGTAACTTTTAAGGAGAAACATAAAGGATCCCGATGTCGGGATAAGTATGAATAAGGACGACTAATTAATATGAGTATTCCTCTATCAAACCCAACAACACACACATAGAAGATCCTTATTGCGGATACTGATCCATAATGGTAGTTCGTACCGATTTTATAAGTATTGAGGGACAATACTTATTGTATTGAGGGACAATACTTTTGTATTGAGGCCGGACAATACTTATTGTATTGAGGGGCAATACTTATTCCTATTGAGGGGCAATACTTATTGCGACCGAAGCTCACCGACACGATCATCGCTCCTGGCGTGAAATATAGTAATGGTCATTTTCAAATGACCATAGCAGAGCGACCGTTGATCTGAAAAAAATCTAATAACTGTTGCTCAGCACTCCATTATGGTATCAGCAGAATTCGTTATTTCTCTATAATTTAGAAAAAAATATTTATTTCATTTTTTAGAGAAACAATTATCAAACACGTGTGTAGTTTTTTCTTAGATGAACACAAAATATACAACAATTGTTGATTTGATTATTGCCAAAAAAGAAGTCCTTTGAGGAATGTTTCCTTTTCTTTCTTTCTTTTTTTCTTTTCTTTTTCAACGCTCAGATTGGTAGGCGTATAAACGTCATGAAAAACAAGATTTGTTATAGTCCCAAATCAAGAAAACCTATTAAAAGAATATAAAAGATAAAATATGTCCATGTTTCATTACGTTTCTTTCTCTTTGTTTTTTGTTTGTTTGTTTGTTGTTTTTTGTTGTTGTTTTGTTTTTCCCCTCTCCTTAGTGGGATATATAGTTGAAGCAAAATAACACTTTCTGGCACAAATCATCAAGTGTATAATAACCATCCATGGCACCTTACCTCACCCCAATTTAGAGGCTTGTGCTTTCAAAATGGCAACTAGTTGTGTTTTCATATTAGATATATCCCATAATTTAAGATTATTTTATTTTATTTTTTGATTTTTTGCATATTAGATATCTAAATATAATCAGAATGCATATAGATCTTTCATCTCCCCCAACACATGCTGCACTGTTTGCTAACCTATCACTCTATTTACGTACAGTAGGGATGCCTTTTATGTTTTAATAACTATCTACTGCTTGATTAAGACAGACCGAATATTTCATTTTGGGTTGCCTCTGTCGAAATAGACCTACTGAACCTCAAGACTCCATCAAACAGGTCACGGTGATTAAGATGAAATAAAGTACCCGTCATGCTAAGGGCTTGGAATGGCTGGAAGATTAGATATATAGACTACGTGGACATCTAGATGTCCCTCTAGTGTCTGCCACTAGGTGGACATCCAATTATCAACATAGTCTGTGCCACTAGGTGGACATCCAATTATCTACATAGTCTGTGCCACTAGGTGGACATCCAATTATCTACATAGTCTGTGCCACTAGGTGGACATCCAATTATCTACATAGTCTGTGCCACTAGGTGGACATCCAATTATCTACATAGTCTGTGCCACTAGGTGGACATCCAACGTGCCTGTTTTTTATCCTAGTAAATGTGAGCTAAGTACACATCCAAACTGTCTATGTTTATCCTAATAAGTACGGGCTAAGTACACATCCAAAGTGTCTATGTTTATCCTAATAGGTACGAGCTAAGTACACATCCAAAGTGTCTATGTTTATCCTAATAAGTACGGGCTAAGTACACATCCAAAGTGTCTATGTTTATCCTAATAGGTACGAGCTAAGTACACATCCAAAATCCAAGTGTCTAGACAGTCCGTGCTTAGAGTTAGAGGACATCCGAATGGCGACGCTTTTGCAAACGGCACTCAAGGGGTTAGATCCCTTGATGCTAAGGACATTGGCGTTGGAAACGATCGAGCCGTACCCGAGCGATGCAATCAAAGCATACACAGACGGTATTCGTCTGGCATCCGTCCGCACGGGATACGGCGTGCTCATTGAGTACCCGAACGGTGAGCAAGAGCGAGAGGAGGAAACTGTGGAAAGTATCGCTCGTACTACGAAGCCGACGCAATTGCCCTATACGTGGCATTAAGCAGGGTAGCTGACTGGCTCGGGAGCCACCGTCATCAGACATTCGACGGTGCCCGACGTCCGAAGGAGCTAGTCGTCTTCACTGACGCGAAGTCGGTTCTCGAAGCCCTTGGAAACTGGCACGTGGCTATGGAGGACCCGCTTCTCGGCCGAGTGGTACGACTATTGGGACTACTTGAGACACACCTCGGTGTGGAAGTAACGCTCCAATGGATACCTGGACATTGCGGAATCCCTGGCAACGACACGGCCAGCAGATTGGCAAAAACCGGCGCCAATCTAGACAAAAAATCAACCGGCCTAACAGGACCTGGTCTGGAAGACGGGTTCACATATGACGCAGCAAAGAGGCTCTGCCGAGAGGCAATGACTGACAGATGGATTGCGGATTAGGCAAAAGACACAACTGGCAGAGAAGTATTCCAACACATGCCAGGCCCTATGAAAGATGAAGCGTGGAGGACCCTGAGACGGAGGGACCAAGCAACCGTTTTCGGGATGCGTACTGGCCACGCACCACTCGGCGCGCATCTGAATAGGATAGACCCAACCCGTGACCCAACCTGTCGTTGGTGCGGTGACCCATCGGAAAACCCTGAACATGTGCTTGTTAAATGTCCATCGCTGAGAAAGATGAGATCGAGGCGGCTCCCGGAGGAACCAACGCTGGGCAATTGTTTGTACGGCCATGCGGGGCAGCTACGAAAAACGACGTCTTTCTGCCAAGCCACCATCTGGGGTGAGAGACAGGAATGACGCCAATATCTGTGACAGAAACTTTCGGCTGCCAAGGGGTCCCTGGGGAACTCGCAGCTTTCACACGCTTTCGATGATGTGATGTGATGTGATGTGGGGCAAGGGTTGATTACTACAAATATTTCTCTTTGGGCATCTGGTCACCCAGTCTGGTCACCCAGTCTGGTCACCCAGTCAAAAGGCAGATTTTTAGATGTTGTTTTGTACTACGTATCAAGGCTAGTGGATACAGCAACACAGACAATGTTTTGTTTCCCTCCCTTTTTTCTTCTTTATACTTACTAATTATGTATTTAGGCGATTGTTAATGCCATTGGAATGGAATGTGCTGGGTTAGTGTTTACTATTAAAATTTATTCAACTATTCGGTGACAAGTACTACGTATTGCAGTTGTATGAGAAATGCAAAGATATATTTGTGTGAGCTTTTATTATTATCGATGTCGATGTAAAGTATATTATTATTATTATTATGTAGATCTACCAGAACCGAGGAGAAACGCAGTCCAATAATACAATGTGGGCCCCTTGCATGTGAAAAGGCTACTACTGTACTACTGTAGTTAACTGTAGTACAATGCAGTAGAGAAGTAGGGAGGCCTGACAACACATGATACAGTACACAATCGTATGGGTTCCATTAGCCCATGACTACTTAGAGTGAAAGAGGAGCAAAGTTGTGAATTGCGAGCGTGGAGATGCCACCACGGCTGGACGGTGTCAAAGCTATATTAAAATGAAACGCAGGAAGTGGTGACGTAGTATGGTTGGATGTACCCATAGTCGCTGCGACTAATGGCGACATCTAGATGTCCACATAGTTTCTTCCGCTCAGAAAACCCCAAAGGGCCTAATTTAGTAAAATAAATAAAAAATGTGTTACGTAGACTGTGAACATGACTATTGATAGCCCTATTATTATGACATAGACTGTGAACATGACTATTGATAGCCCTATTATTATGACATAGACTGTGAACATGACTATTGATAGCCCTATTATTATGACATAGACTGTGAACATGACTGATAGCCCTAGTATTATGACATAGACTGTGAACATGATTATTGATAGCCCTACTATTATGACATAGACTGTGAACATGACTATTGATAGCCCTATTATTATGACATAGACTGTGAACATGATAGCCCTACATAGACTAAAATGACTATTGATAGCCCTATTATTATGACATAGACTGTGAACATGACTATTGATAGCCCTAGTATTATGACATAGACTGTGAACATGACTATTGATAGCCCTAGTATTATGACATAGACTGTGAACATGACTATTGATAGCCCTAGTATTATGACATAGACTGTGAACATGACTATTGATAGCCCTAGTATTATGACATAGACTGTGAACATGACTATTGATAGCCCTAGTATTATGACATAGACTGTGAACATGACTATTGATAGCCCTAGTATTATGACATAGACTGTGAACATGACTATTGATAGCCCTAGTATTATGACATAGACTGTGAACATGACTATTGATAGCCCTAGTATTATGACATAGACTGTGAACATGACTATTGATAGCCCTAGTATTATGACATAGACTGTGAACATGACTATTGATAGCCCTAGTATTATGACATAGACTGTGAACATGACTATTGATAGCCCTAGTATTATGACATAGACTGTGAACATGACTATTGATAGCCCTAGTATTATGACATAGACTGTGAACATGACTATTGATAGCCCTAGTATTATGACATAGACTGTGAACATGACTATTGATAGCCCTAGTATTATGACATAGACTGTGAACATGACTATTGATAGCCCTAGTATTATGACATAGACTGTGAACATGACTATTGATAGCCCTAGTATTATGACATAGACTGTGAACATGACTATTGATAGCCCTAGTATTATGACATAGACTGTGAACATGACTATTGATAGCCCTAGTATTATGGAAGTTCCCGTAGCCCACGCCATGGACATGTGCCACGCTGTACGATTGCACCAGCTCTTTTTTCTAATAGTGGGTTCGGTGCTTCCAATCGTACAGTTGTAGACCTACTGCTCGATACCAACCACCACAGTTTTGCTTCTTTCTTTCTCTCACTATCCTTTTATCAATTTTTTTCAACAAGTGCCTGGGCTTCAACTTTATTTAAAGGGTGAAGATGTAATTTTTTTCTGTCTACAACCGCGTCTAATTTACAACACGTAGGTCTAGCCTCTGTCTTTCTAGCATCGATAACAAACCACACCCCCCCCGCTATTTACAGAAGATATGTGTAAAAGGGTGTTCAAGATATTTCGCTTCAATCAAATCCTTTCTCATTCGGGCAGTCGGTAGTTCAAAGGAAAAGTGTCGGCCTCTCAAGGTGGTGAGTTCAAGCCCAGCCAAACGGTTGATAAATTTTCTCGATTTTTTTTCGAGCAAAATCTACTCCCCCTACCAGATAGGGGAATCAACACCTAGTCCCATCGTAGATGGACGATGAAAAAGGAGGTCCCGTGTACAGATCATAACACGCTGTGCACGTAAAAGATCCCTTGGCTGTTTAAAGGGCAGTCCGGGCCATAATAAAAATCACCAAAACCCCCGAGATCACGTTAGTTGTGGATGTGGGTAAATCAAATCAAATCAAAAACCTTTCTCACTCTATACCAGAAGGGTGTATTCTTAGCACCTTGAGACCTTACACCTTCTTTCTAATTGGACTCAACTGAGGTTCACTGATGACGCATCAGTTTTCTCAAATATGATTGGCTAGTTTTAAGTTTCATTTGAGCCAGTGATTGGACACAGTTTAAGGGCATCCCCATCCTTTGCGCCATTTGGTCTGTATCATGTTTATATATATATATATATAAAGCTGAACGTCTCTAACTCTGACCGCTTATAACTCATGAATCATTTGCACCCACAACGTACATATTTCGTATGTAGATTTCAAATATCCTGCTTTAAAGTCTTAGCGAATAAAGTCTTGCGTGAAATCGGTAATTTAATTGATTGGAAAAAATATTTTGCCTGCGATCCGAAACTTTTTCATTGTTACTCATTCCTTCACTTCCGATTGTTAAATATGCAATGAAAAGCCCGCCTAACCTAAGTAACGAATACTGAACTGTAAGAAATCAGCAAATACCAACGAACTACCAAAAATAAAGCCTCTTTATGAAAGAGAAAAATGGATATAAACTACTATGATTTTTCACACGAATAAATGACCTCTCTGAGCTTCCCTCAGTAACGTACAACCAAATGAAAGAAAACCATTCACATTCATGAACCCACACTCAAGAATAGCCGCACACCTACACTCATTTCTACCATCAACTCTGAAACACTGGAACAACATTCCCATTGACAATAGAAATTCGCATGATGTTAACACCTGAACATGAATCTGAACTTGAATAGTATGTTGAAGAAAACAGTATTGGCGTAATTACAACGGACAGTTTATAGGCGTGACAGTCTAACATATTCTTCAACAAAGTGATGTTCAAAGCTGTTGAGTCTTCATGATGAAGTTACAGCTTAAGAAGAAAAAGAAGAAGAAGAAGAAGAAGAAGAAGAAGAAGAAGAAGAAGAAGAAGAAGAAGAAGAAGAAGAAGAAGAAGAAGAAGAAGAAGAAGAAGAAGAAGAAGAAGAAAGAAGAAGAAGAAGAAGAAGAAGAAGAAGAAGAAGAAGAAGAAGAAGAAGAAAAAGAAGAAGAAGAAGAAGAAGAAGAAGAAGAAGAAGAAGAAGAAGAAGAAGAAGAAGAAGAAGAAGAAGAAGAAGAAGAAGAAGAAAAGAAGAAGAAGAAGAAGAAGAAGAAGAAGAAGAAGAAGAAGAAGAAGAAGAAGAAGAAGAAGAAGAAGAAGAAGAAGAAGAAGAAGAAGAAGAAGAAGAAGAAGAAGAAGAAGAAGGAAAAGAAAAGAAGAAGAAGAAAAAGAAAAAGAAGAAGAAGAAGAAGAAGAAGAAGAAGAAGAAGAAGAAGAAGAAGAAGAAGAAGAAGAAGAAGAAGAAGAAGAAGAAGAAGAAGAAGAAAAAGAAGAAGAAGAAGAAGAAGAAGAAGAAGAAGAAAAAGGAAAAGAAGAAGAAAAAGGAAAAGAAGAAGAAGAAGAAGAAGAAGAAGAAGAAGAAGAAGAAGAAGAAGAAGAAGAAGAAGAAGAAGAAGAAGAAGAAGAAGAAAAAGAAGAAGAAGAAAAAGAAGGCGTCTATAATCTCAGTCACAGCACCGTAGCAACAAGATGATAATAACAACAGAGAAGAGAGAGTGTTATAATCATTATTATTACACCTTTCTGGCCCTTTTTCCCAGTTTTCTATGGTAAACGTGTCATTGTCAATAATTCTCCATAACTTGACGTGGTGACGTCATTTTTTCATCAGTTGCATAGTTATTGATATTGAAAGCCAAAAGAAACATTTGAGGGGACTTGATCGAAAATCTTAATTTAGATAATATAGATCTAGATATCTAGATCGAGCTCAAGCTCTAGATCTAGGTAGACTTAGATCTAGAGCTAGATTATACACTCCTTTTGTCGTCATGGATCCACTAAATTTAGATCTAGATCTAGATCTAGTACATCTTGAGGGATTTAATTATACACTAATGTTTTTAAAATTATATATTTTGATTAGAGTTCTACGTGTCTAGACTCTAGATCTAGACCTAAAATCTAGATTTAAATTATAGATCTACATCTAACATTAGATCTAGTTCTACATGTAGATCTAGATATAGCCTCTTTATCTAGACTAGATTTAGATTAAGATTATGGATCTAAATCTAGACAGATGTATCTAGATTAAGATTATAAGATCTAGATCTATCTAGAATCTAGATCAGATCTAATCTAGAGTTTTTAGAAATATGTAATCTAGATCTCGGGCTAGGGCTGCTAGTTTCATCAAACTGGGTTAGGGAGTAGTTTTCGTGCTCCGAATTGTAGGCATCTAATAATAGTCTCTTGTTTTGACACGCTTGTGTTACGTCATTCCGGGGTCAACCGTGACAATAATAATATCACCGTAAAGATCTTGAAAAGCCTTTTCCAACGCCGGGTCTATTGTCAAGGTACGTTGTTTTTTTCTATTTGTAGTATTGACGTGAAAATAGGCATTTTTTAAAACTAAATTTAAATCCAAAATACTGATGGCACAACATTCATATTTTAGCTTTAAAATATTTACTTTTTCATCTTTTTAACGGTATAGAACATATTGCATTTGGTTGTCGAGCAATATCTTTCTGTTTTTATTTAAATGACATACCGAAAGTGTCTTTTTGGGGATAGTGACACCAATTTGAGTGCCCGCTTGGGTGTTGATGGTACTTTTTTATCTATGTTTATCGATGGATTATTATGTCACCTGTTGTTTTAAATGTGATTTTTTAATTAATATATAATTAAAACTTATTTTGAAACCGGTTGTTTAGTTGAAATATGTTTGTATCTCATTTTAGTTGCTAGTAAAGTCCTTGTTTGGATTTGCCGATATGGTCACCATCGATCGGATGTCATTATTAATCCACCTTACATCGTCTAACGATCTTGCCATCCACACTATCAGAAGTAATAATTTAGGCCTATAAGGTATAGAGATTGTTTTGAGCGATGGTATTTCCATTTGCAGGATCAGCATTTTTAATACGGTAATCAACCGACTAGGCTTAGGCGTAGGAAGAAAGAGGCCACCAATCTAATTGCGCTCATCATCGATCGGATGTCATTATCGATCCACTTATTTATTATCATTTAAATATCTTGCCACCTATTTTATTAGAGGCAATAACTGTGAGCTTTAAGGTCCAAAGATTGTATTTGAGGGATGGTATTTCCATTTATAGGATCAACATTTGTTAATACAGTAATCAACCGACTAGATCTAGGTCTAGACGTAGAATGGAAACCACTGCCAAATCTGATTGCTCTCATCATTGATCGAGTGTCATTTTAAATACACCTATATCATCTAAAGATCGTGCCATCTACTTCATTAGAAGCAATAATTGTGAGATTTAAGGTACATAATTTGTATTTCAAAGAGGGCTTTTAACGGTAACTTGATATTTTGTCTTTATTTTAACTATGAACCGTTCGCGTGCCTGTGAGTTGTGAGGCGAACACTTTTTCTCAGTCAACTCGATGGCTTCCCTTTTCTGGTACAATTTATTTTAATCTACCACTGTCTGTATTTGGGAGAAAGAAAATGTTGTTTGTTTTTAATTTTCATCTATTTTGAATTTGATTTGTAATATATATTTATTTTAAAAATATGTTTTTCTTTTCTCTCACTGTTGTGGCGTCAAGAACAATTATGGCTTCGGATTCGACTTCCCCCATGATGACTGGTCTTTGGGACCACATTAAGGCTCTCTTTAAAGACGCTGCAATGGGGAGGAGGAGGAGGAGGGGGGCACGTCATATAACTTGTTAAGGAGCTTCATGGCCAGGCTGGTGTGGAGCTGTTACGGTTGTACACTTTTGAGGCAGATGTCTAAAAAAGAAAAACTGGCTGAATTTGGACGTCAAGAGATGCTTCTATGCATTTCAGTCTCGCTCTAGCAACATCCAGAGACAAAGGGACCAAGCCGTATCTTTTCTACCAGAAGACTTCGTATTTCAACCACAGGGAGATCTGCAACTTAGACACCTACCAGGTGTAGCAATCCTGGTACTGAGTTACCAAGCACATCTATGTCTCTTCAGGAAATGATGGTATGTGCTAATGAAGTCCTCTCTGTTTCAAAGGGATACCTTACTAGGTACGTCTCTGATTTTCAATAACCTGGACGAGGTCATGTGTCTGCCAAGATACTGAAGCATCGGTATCATCTCTCATGCTTAAACAGTGAATCAGGCGTTCAGCTCTCAAAGCTATCTCACAAACACATAGATATTAGAAACTGCTGCTCACTGTCAAGCGACTGTCGCAGCGACTGACGCAGAACTTATTGGAGACGGACGATAATCTAGGAGGCCCCATGAGCCTTTGCGCATGTAAAAGAACCCTTTGTGCTTGGAAATTGAAAAGAGCAGGACATTCCGGCTGCCACACTGGCAAAAATCAATTCCTACCAATAAGGCCCGTCTAGAAATGTTGGCCGTGTTATAGGGTCAGACCTCTCGATGGATGAAGTCGGCCCTTGATCCTAAGTTTATGCTTCATTATTTATATACCTTTGCGTACTATACAGTTTAATTTTTCTCATGCACTCTGCATTCTTTTTCTAGTTAAAATTATATTTAATTACTGTAGTGTTACATGTACAGTTACATTATTAAGAGTTGTCTTTTTTCCTTTTAGTTAAAACAATCTTTAAGGGCCTATATATAAAGTTCTTTCAAGGCCCATAGAGCCGGAGCTTATCCCTGTTTCAATAGCGGGAAGCAAAACAGGTGACAATAATGACCTCCTGGCCAGGACGCTAGTCTGACGCAGTTGTTACTCCCAATCTAGTGCTTGTACCCATTCCATTTGCACCTGGGTAGAGTGGATAGAATGCGTGTTAAGTGTCTTTCCCAAGAAGATTCGAACTCGGGATCTCATGATCCCCAATCCGGTAGCCCAAATGCTTGGCCACCGACGCCATTCTAAAGACTTGAATTTGACAAGCCATGATTTGATTCACTCGACTCCACTCTAAAGACTTGAATTTGACAAGCCATGATTTGATTGACTCGACTCCACTCTAAAGACTTGAATTTGACAAGCCATGATTTGATTAACTCGACTCCACTCTAAAGACTTGAATTTGACAAGCCATGATTTGATTCACTCGAAGCCACTCTAAAGACTTGAATTTGACAAGCCATGATTTGATTCACTCGAAGCCACTCTAAAGATTTGAATTTGACAAGCCATGATTTGATTCACTCGAAGCCACTCTAAAGATTTGAATTTGACAAGCCATGATTTGATTGACTCGACTCCACTCTAAAGACTTGAATTTGACAAGCCATGATTTGATTGACTCGACTCCACTCTAAAGACTTGAATTTGACAAGCCATGATTTGATTCACTCGACTCCACTCTAAAGACTTGAATTTGACAAGCCATGATTTGATTGACTCGACTCCACTCTAAAGATTTGAATTTGACAAGCCATGATTTGATTGACTCGACTCCACTCTAAAGACTTGAATTTGACAAGCCATGATTTGATTGACTCGACTCCACTCTAAAGACTTGAATTTGACAAGCCATGATTTGATTCACTCGACTCCACTCTAAAGACTTGAATTTGACAAGCCATGATTTGATTGACTCGACTCCACTCTAAAGACTTGAATTTGACAAGCCATGATTTGATTCACTCGGACTCCACTCTAAAGACTTGAATTTGACAAGCCATGATTTGATTGACTCGACGCCACTCTAAAGACTTGAATTTGACAAGCCATGATTTGATTGACTCAACGCCACTCTAAAGACTTGAATTTGACAAGCCATGATTTGATTCACTCGACTCCACTCTAAAGACTTGAATTTGACAAGCCATGATTTGATTGACTCGACGCCACTCTAAAGACTTGAATTTGACAAGCCATGATTTGATTCCCTCGACTCCAAGTGAGGAAATGAGTCATGCAGTGGTGTGTTAGTACAAATGTAGTTTGAATGAGCATGTTTGAAACTAAGAAACATCGATTGATTATTTATTATTTCATATATTACAATATTCGATAATGAATTGTTTGCTTCCTTAGATTCTACCCATCCACCAAATGCATAGAGGAGACAGCAAGATGAATGACGTGTGACAAGAATGAAAGCACTTACCAACCACACATGATTATTATTAATTAGCTGAGAATGTACAAATATTTAGCACAAATAATTCAATTCAAACACACATCATAAATTAAATCTTTAGCACGCCATAAAGAAAATGAACATAAATTTGCAATTGAGAATAAAACCAGTGACTTTAAACCTCATCTTTATAGTGATTTTTATAGAAGGTTTGTACTTTCTTTCAACTCTACTCCTATAGAGGATTTATCCTGTGGCAGAGAGTGACTTAGATTAATACTTAATCTTGGATGTTTGGATTTGTTTGTACATTTTGATTACAACAAAAATATTCAATAAAATTTGTTTCAAAAATTAATTTCAGTATTTTGTGGGGGATGTTTTCTCATCAAAAGTGCCTTTGAGTGAATTGTGGAATTGGATTGTTCTTTTTGAGCTTTTAAATGTGAAATGAATTAATGCATTCATGTAACCAATATTGTATTGTTGAGTTAGAAATTCTTATTAGTTAAAATTAATTGTGATTCGTTTTTCAACAAATCCAACTCTGTTTTATCTGAAATTGAAACATACCCCACAATACTACCGTCCTCGGCTATTTACAGGGCAATACGGACAAATCAACAAATCTTCTCAAAATATAAAGAAAACTTATGTCAACAGAAACACTTTGGCAGGCTATTTCATTCAAACGTCGAAAACATTTACCACTGCCTCTATCCAGCTGCTCATTTACACCTGAATCAATGAAGAGCGTGGGTCTTTTATGATCGTAGTTATTATAACCTCAACGACATATTAGACAAGCACCAGTTTGCTTACCAACAGAAACTCAGGGTAGAGGATGCGCTTCTTACCGTGACAGATACTGTCTCTAAACACCTTGACAAGTCAGCATCAAACTATGCACGTGTCTTATGCGTCGACTTTTCATCTGCATTCAACTCAATGAACACGGATATCCTGCTCAACAAATTACATCGTTTATTGTTCTTCTACTAGAACTCTGTCAAATGGTTGCCCACAAGGATGTGTCAGCTCACCGTTACTGTACATTTTATATACAAACGACTGTGTCCCAAATAATGAAAAATGTGTGATTATCAAATACGCAGATGATACAGCAATTTTGGGTCTCCTGAATTACAATGAATCGGACGCTCACTACTTTGATCAAATCGAAAATTTCAAAAGTTGGTGTATACAAAATGATCTGCAGCTCAATGCGTTAAAAACAAAAGAGCAAATTTTTAATTCAAAATGCATTACCAAAGATATAAAGCGAGTTGAAATACATCTCCAAGACGTTGAAATAGTCGAAGAATTTAAGTATCTTGGTGTTTTAATCAACAACTCTCTAACTTTCAATATTCATGTAGAAAATATCATTAAGAAAGCTTCACAGCGGTTGTACATTCTCAGAAAATTACGAGTCTTTGGTACAAGCAAAAGTACCATGAAACAAATATTTCAATCGTTATTGTTGAGTATCATAACTTTTGGCATTACTGTATGGTATGGAGGGTGTGGTGTAAGGCAGAAAAATAAGTTACAAAGATTGGTAAAAGAATCAGGAAATATAGTCAATGAGAAATTGCAAAGCGTGGAGCAGTGCTATAAAAAAGCTGTAGAAAGAAAATCCCTTTCAATTATTGATGAAGTAAAACACCCTCTGAACAGTGAATTTATGTTACTTCCATCCGGCAGAAGATATAGAGAATCTCGGTGTAGAACCAACCGACATAAAGCTACATTTGTCCCCTACAGCATAAAATTTATCAACACTGTAATGTCGAAACAAGCAAATGAAGTAAAATTATAAGTCAAAATATTTCCTATTGATCTAACACATAGACTAGTAAATCTGATAAGACAATGCACATCTATTGCTGTTACTAAGTTGCCTCTCTGCAGAACATTGACAATATTATAATATCATTATCATGGTTGTCTTGGTTGATGATGGAATGCTGGTTGAGAGAGAGAGAGAGAGAGAGAGAGAGAGAGAGAGAGAGAGAGAGAGAGAGAGAGAGAGAGAGAGAGAGAGAGAGAGAGAGAGAGAGAGAGAGAGAGAGAGGAGAGAGAGAGAGAGAGAGAGAGAGAGAGAGAGAGAGAGAGAGAGAGAGAGAGAGAGAGAGAGAGAGAGAGAGAGAGAGAGAGAGAGAGAGAGAGAGAGAGAGAGAGAGAGAGAGAGAGAGAGAGAGAGAGAGAGAGAGAGAGAGAGAGAGAGAGAGAGAAGGAGAGGAAATGTAAATCCTCAAATTGTGTAATTATTTTCTGTATCTACTTTTACTTATATTATTATGATATTTTTGCCTGTTCATTTCACCATCTATTATAATGTTGGCAACTACTAGAAATATTACGAATGCTAGTACTACTTCTGCGACTACTATGTTCACCACTATTATTATGATTAACTTTTGTTGTTGTCATTGCTATCTTTGTTGTTTTTTTTTGTTTTTATTTTTTTTTTGTTTTTTACCATCGTCATTATTATCACCCTTAGTTCGCTTTGTTATGTGGATTGTGAAGTGTAAAATGATTTATGTGAACCTAACATGAATTGCCTGAAAAAATTGGAAATCATACACGATCTTGCTTAAAATCGTTATCGCTAAAAATTCATCCTTTGCAATGTTATGGTTGCATTTAATTTTTTGAGTCGATCAAAATGATATACAGTATATAGGTTTACTATACTTCCAATTCAGATAACAAAGTTGGCGTTCTGTTGCCCAAAATCACAATTTTAGTGAGGGATTTGTTTTTTTTAATATCCCTTGTTACCTGTTTTGACCTTTGAACAGCCATAACTCCTTAATATTTTTCTTACAAAACAAAAAAATAACGATACCACATGAAAGCATTCGTCAAGCACCTTTCGTGACACTAGCATTCTGGCCAAAGGTGATTTTTGAATTATTGATGAAACCCTTCAGGCCTAAATAATTTAACGACAGATCTAAAAAATCTAGATCTAGATCTTTCTAAATAAGCAAAGGCACGATAAACAAAACAAAACAATAAACCTCACTGTATCAGCCTTCATAGTTTCTGATGTTTCCTAGATCTAAGTAAGCGTTAAATGAAGTGACGCTGGCCAGCATTAAGATCATCATTTTTCTTTGGATTTTTTTTTTCACAATTTGTTGTTAGTCAATGTTAGGTTAATTAGGCAACCATTGAAGAAGATGAAAAACATTAGCTACATATTGGTACATGTATTGCATTTGATCTAGATCTAGATTTAGGTTAGCCTTGGCTTGAGCTTTCCAACTTCCAGGGGCCAAATCTAGCTAATTCCTTTGATTATTTGTTCTTTTTTGTCCAGTAAAAGTCATAACTAGGTTAAAAACTATTTTTTCATATCGGTCTTAATAACCAATAAGAGTCAATAACTGTGTATTAGTGAAATATGACAAACTAGTGACAACTCCACTAATAAAGATTAACAAACACGTGACGTTTCGGATGTCATAACCCTTGTCAGACAACAAACGAGGAATATCTAGAATCTAGATCTAAACTACCTCAGGCATCACACAATGTGATCAGAAAGGAGAAAGAAAGAAAGAAAAAACTATGATGATAAGAAACGTAGTAGAAGGGGATGTGAAGAATGAGCGAGAATGGAAGGTTCAGATCTAGAATGAAATAAAAATATGAAAATAAGTAAATAAAAGGTGAAAAGGAGATAGAGAGAAGGAGAGAAATAGAGAGAGAGAGAGAGAGAGAGAGAGAGAGAGAGAGAGAGAGAGAGAGAGAGAGAGAGAGAGAGAGAGAGAGAGAGAGAGAGAGAGAGAGAGAGATTCAGAGAGAGAGAGAGAGAGAGAGAGAGAGAGAGAGAGAGAGAGAGAGAGAGAGAGAGAGAGAGAGAGAGAGAGAGAGAGAGAGAGAGAGAGAGAGAGAGAGAGAGAAAGAGAGAGAGAGAGAGAGAGAGAGAGAGAGAGAGAGAGAGAGAGAGAGAGAGAGAAGAGGGAGAAAGGAGAGAGAAAGGAAGAAAAAAGGCAGGGAAGAGAGAGAGGTGTGAGTATGGGAAACAAGAACGAAAAAATAGGATAACTATAAGACTAGATCTATATCTCACTGGGTCTAGAAAGAAGAAATGATAGAGAATGAATGAAAGGAAGTATCAATCAAGGCAAAAATTTACACTGAAGGTGCGAAATGTATATAAATTACAAATGTATCGATGCAATAAGGGAACAGAGTAAACAACTTATCTGAAATTTCAAAAAAAAAAACAGTTAGCACTAGCTGATGCTTTCCAAGTTATCGAAGTCTTAAGTATTTTCTCCTTGGTGATAAAATAGGGTGTATTCCGTAATAGTAAGAAACCGTGCGCAAAGTTGCTTCCGGTAAGTGGTGAACGTAAAAAAAAAAAAAAAAAAAAAATAGAAAAAAAAGTGTGCAAAGATGCCTACCATTGAGTACGCTACCATAGATGGGCACACGGGGTGTGAACTGCCAGAGGGACCCAACTTTGCCCGGGATAGGAAGGGGTGGGGGGGGGGCAGGGTTAGGGTGGGATAGTTTCGTGGGGGTGGTGGGGGGGGGGATGGGGTAGGGTAGAGGATGGTGAAGGGTCAGGGATAGTGATAGCGTGTGCCCGACTATGGGAGTTACTCCAGAGAAAATTATACAAATTGGTGTAAGACGTTCATACCATCAGGGTTGATTGTGCCCAATCTTACTATAAGCCGGTTCTCTATAGACTTCCTAGACTCAGCACCGCCGGTACATGACCTGAGAATGCATACTTTCAGGTCATGGGTTCCTCGATGTCCTGGTCCATTAAAATGTAAAGGCACCGGCTTGCTTTCGCAGTATTCAATATCTCTCCTGTGATGGCCAAATCTGTTGGAGAGTTGCAAGCCAGTTTCTCCGATATAGGCCATTCCACAATGACTGCAGCGAAGAGCATAAATTACATTGCGAGAGGCGCAGGAGAATTGCCCATTCACTGTCCAGGTCTGTCTAGGGAACTGAATGGTTGTGGAGCCGTCCACAAAGGGGCATGTCTTGCAGTTAGTGCGTCCACATCGGATGGTGCCCGACGGCGAGGAGTCAGTAGAGAGGCGACTGTGCACAAGGATATCCTGAAGGCTAGTGTGTCTCTTGAAGGCAATCAATGGAAAGGAAGGGAAAACACGTCTAGTCTCGTCACTAGCGTGTAGAATAGGCAGGTTCTTGCGGACTATATTAATGACACGGTGTGTGTGCGGATGGTACGGAAGGATAAGAGGTATGCGTTTGGTCTTTTTTCTTCCTACGATGTTGAGGGCGTCTTTACGGGGTACAATTTTAGCTCTCTGAAAGGCTTGACAAATGATGGCCCTAGGGTAGCCTCTGCGTAGGAAGAAATCAAACATCTTAGGCGCTTCCTCTGTGAATAGGTGCTCGGCAGAACAGATGCGTCTGAGGCGGAGGAATTGAGAGTATGGAATAGCATCTTTGCAACGTGGTGGATGAGAGGATGTGTAGTGGAGATAGCTATGACTATCTGTATCTTTGTAGAATATGTAGTTGTAAGCCCATGTTCGGAGAGAGAAACGGTGATGTCTAAGAAGTTAACAGTGGATGTAGACTGGGTAAAAGTGAACTTGATAGGTTTGCAAAAGTTGTTTGCAAAATCGAAGAAACGGTCTAAATCAGTCGCAGACATGGTCGTGATACCAAACCCATCATCAATATACCGTTTATAGGTGTTGGGCAGAGGACCAGGGTACGCCTGGAATAATCTATGCTCAAGATAACCCATGAATAGGCAAGCGTATGAAGGTCCCATCTTAGTGCCCATGGCAACTCCGCTGATTTGCTCGAAAAACTGTCCATTGAATTCAAAAGAATTAAGATTTAGCACGAGTTCTGCCAAACGGAGAAGGGTGGTAGTGTTGATTGTCTGGTCAGATCGCTGGTCGAGGAAGAATTTAAGGGCTTGAAGGCCCATGGAATGGGGTATGGATGTGTAGAGGGAGACAACATCCATGAGGAAGAGACGTCTAGGGGTTGTGTCTGTAAATGAAATACTATCAAAGAAAGTGAGAGCTTGGTTGGTATCCTTGATGAATGAGGGAAGAGCTTGGACAAGAGGCTGGAATACTGAGTCCAAGAAGGCAGAGATGCGTTCAGTGGGGCAGGAGCAGGCTGATACAATAGGTCTACCAGGGATGTGAGCTTTGTGGATTTTAGGGAGGAGATAAAAGCACGGTTTACCGAGTTGGCTGTTATTGAGGTGTAGAATTTTCGCTTTAGGTGGTAGAGCTTTGGAAGTAATTAGTTGGTTAATAGTAAGAGCTACTTTATCATTGTTAGCAAACGTGTTATCGGAGGGACGGGAGATGTAGAACTTGTTGTCTGTGCCGGTGAGTTGACGTTCAGCTTCTTGGATGTATAGTTGCTTGTCCCATACGACCACAGCACCGCCTTTGTCCGCCGGTTTTATAACAATGTCCGTGCGGTGGCGTAAATCCAATAAGGCTTGTCTTTCGGTGGCAGAAAGGTTGGAGTGGTGGAGGGGTTTAAAAGTGGTCTTGTCAAAATCTTGAGTAACCTTTTGAATAAAAAGGTCAAGTGCAGTGGATTGACCTGCTGGGGTGTCCAGATGGATTTAGTGGGTAAAGAAGGAAAAAGTGTGGAGTCCGTGGAGGAATTGAAGTCAGTGTCAGTGTCTTGGAAGTGGTAACGGAGACGGAGTCGACGAAAGAAGTTTTCCAACAAAGAGCGGATTTGGTATCTATCAAACGACGGCTGTAAGGGAACAAATTTGAGACCCTTTTCCAAAACAGATCGCTCGGGTTGACTGAGTGGGAGATTGGGCGGAACGCAAACAACCAGATTAGTAGCAGAGGGCTGGTGTGGATGACCAGTGGAAGCGGCAGCGTTAGTGTCAAGGTGAGGTGCATGTGAGGAAGTGGTTGATGCGATGATCGAATGGTCGCATGAACCGGTGTAGATCGAATGACCGTATAATTCTGGGGAGGGTCGATATGAGTGAGTTTGTTGGATTGATGTAAAACAGAGTTGGTGTGATGAATAATGTGTCGAATAAGGATATAAAGAGGACGATTCAGTGAAGTTAAGGAACGGAGGCGTTGTAATGAAGATTGAATGGTAAGATTAAAGGCGCGGCATTGCTTGCGTTCGTACTGAAGCGTAGTCTGCATCCTTAGAAGAGAGTATTTAGTTTCAATCGCTTGGAATGTAGAGCGATCCTAAAGAGACATATTGGAAAGTCTTACTCTTACTGAATACACCCTTTTTATCACTAAGGAGAACATATTTAAGACTTCACGTTTCGAAAGCATCAGTCTGACTGCTAATTGGAATTTCAGACCCCAGTTGCCACTTATTGTATATGCCGCCAGTGATTGGAATGACAATGGAAAGGATATTATAGGAGTTGCATTCTGTGTTGTTCTGTGTAATGAAGCCATTCTGTTTCATTCCGCCTAGTGAAAGGAGATTCTTTTCAGATTCATTTAGAGAGAGTATTCCATTGAGAGAGAGACCGACAGATAGAGGAATATAATGATAGTGCCTCGAGAGAGTGTCAAAGATAATAGATAGAGAGAGAGGCAGAGAATATAGATATTGAGACAGAGCAAATTCAGACAGACAGACTAGATGATACAGTGGACAGGACAGACAGAGCAGAGACAGAAAAGAGACTGATCCCTCTCGATACGTCAGACAGAGGATTGCATCTGCCGAGTGTTCGACATCAGTTTAATATTTTCAAAGGAACAGACAGAAAGATCTCCCAGAGGGAGAGAGTCATCAATTTTGTTTGGCTTATCGTTTCGAAGAGATATCATTGTCGAGAGAGTATAGATCAAATGTTTCTTGGTATTTTTCAGACAGACTGCTTTCAGACAGACAACACAGACATACTCATCATTTGACAGAATTTTTGGACAGTAGAGACGATACTTGAAAGGTGGGTGTGAAAGAAGATTTTCTGAGAATGAGACGGTGGG
>JAXRKP010002689.1:0-39910 GCA_037039925.1 Doris montereyensis | reverse complement strand
TATTACCGGTACTACTATTTTTACTGCTGCTACTACTACTACCACTACTACTACTACTACTACTACGCCTTTACATTTTAATAAACCAGGACATCGAGGAACCCATGACCTGAAAGTATGCATTCTCAGGTCATGTACCGGCGGTGTTGAGTCTAGGAAGTCTTTAGAGAACCGGCTTATAGTAAGATTGGGCACAATCAACCCTGACGGTATGAACGTCTTACACCAATTTTGTATAATTTTCTCTGGAGTAACTCCCATAGTCGGGCAAACGCTATTACTATCCCTGACCCTTCACCATCCTCTACCCTACCCCATCCGCTCCCCCACCACCCCATGAAACTATCCCACCCTAACCCTGCCCCCCACCCCTTCCTATCCCGGGCAAAGTTGGGTCCCTCTGGCAGTTCACACCCCCGTGTGCCCATCTATGGTAGCATACTCAATGGTAGGCATCTTTGAACACTTTTTAAAAAAAAATTATTTTGTATTTTTTTAATTTTACGTTCACCATTTACCGGAAGCAACTTTGCGCACGGTTTCTTACCATTACGGAATAGACCTTAATTTTATCACCAAGGAGAAATAACTTGAGACTTTGATAACTTGGATAGCATCAGCTAGTCCTAACTGGCATTTTTTGAAATTTCAGATAAGTTGTTTACTCTCTTCCCTTATTGCATCGATAAATTTGTAATTTATATACATTTCGCACCTTCAGTGTAAATTTTTGTCTTGATTGATACTTCCTTTCATTCATTCTCTATCATTTCTTCTTTCTAGACCCAGTGAGATATAGATCTAGTCTTACATTTATCCTATTTTTTCGTTCTTGTTTCCCATACTCAGACGTCTTTCTCTCTTTTTTTCTTCCCTCTCCTGTTTTCTCTTCTTTCTCTCTCTCTCTCTCTCTCTCTCTCTCTCTCTCCTCTCTCTCTCTTTTCTCTTCTCTCTCTCTCTCTCTCTCTCTCTCTCTCTCTCTCTCTCTCTCTCTCTCTCTCTCTCTCTCTCTCTCTCTCTCTCTCTCTCTCTCTCTCTCTCTCTCTCTCTCTCTCTCTCTCTCTCTCTCTCTCTCTCTCTCTCTCTCTCTCTCTCTCTCTCTCTCTCTCTCTCTCTCTCTCTCTCTCTCTCTCTCTCTCTCTCTCTCTCTCTCTCACACACTCTCCACTCTCTCTCTCTCTCTCTCTCTCTCTCTCTCTCTCTCTCTCTCTCTCTCTCTCTCTCTCTCTCTCTCTCTCTCTCTCTCTCTCTCTCTCTCTCTCTCTCTCTCTCTCTCTCTCTCTCTCTCTCTCTCTCTCTCTACTCTTCATTCTCTCTATCTCCTTCTCACCTTTATTTTCCTTATTTTCCTATTTTTATTTTATTCTAGATCTGAACCTTCCACTCTCGCTCATTCTTCACACACCCCTCTGCTACGTTTCTTATCATCACTGTCTTTTTCTTTCTTTCTTTCTCCTTTATGTTTTTCTTCTGACATCACATTGTGTGATGTCGGAATTATTATTTAGATCTAGATTCTAGATATTTCTCGTTTGTTGTCTGACGAAGGGTTATACCGAAACGTCACGTGTTTGTTCTGTCTTTATTAGTGGAGTTGTCACTTATTGTCATATTTTGCTTTTGACTTCACTCCATTGTGGCTCCTTCGTATTATACTACTACTACTACTACTAGTAGTAGTAGTAGTAGTAGTAGTAGTAGTAGTAGTAGTAGTAGTAGTAGTAGTAGTAGTAGTAGTAGTAGTAGTAGTAGTAGTAGTAGTAGTAGTAGACAAACAGTGAGGAAAGGGGCATGTCGGAAGGGAAGTTAATGACATAAGATAATATGAAAGCCCCATAGAGACAAAGACGAGATATATAGAAGGAATAGACAGAAAAAAATCATGGCCACCTTGGGGATCGAACCGCGACCTCTGTCTCGGCACCCATCGCCTTGCCATGAAAAGAAAGCATGCTACCAACTGAGCTAACCAGTAGCAGTAGCAGCAGCAGTAGCAGCAGCAGCAGCAGCAGCAGCAGCAGCAGCAGCAGCAGCAGCAGCAGCAGCAGTAGTAGCAGTAGCAGCAGCAACAGCAGCAGTAGTAGTAGCAGCAGGAGTGAGCAGCAGCAGCAGCAGTAGCAGTAGCAGCAGCAGCAGCAGCAGCAGTAGCAGCAGCAGTAGCAGCAGCAGCAGCAGCAGCAGCAGCACTGGCAGCAGTCGCCAAATAGCAGCAGCAGCAGCAGTAGTAGTAGCAGTAGCAGCAGCAGCAGCAGTAGCAGCAGTAGCAGCAGTAGCAGCAGTAGCAGTAGTAGCAGTAGCAGCAGTAGTAGCAGCAGCAGCAGCAGCAGCAGCAGCAACAGCAGCAGCAGCAGCAGCAGCAGCAGCAGCAGCAGCAGCAGCAACAGCAGCAGCAGCAGCAGCAGCAGCAGCAGCAGACAAACAATGAGGCAAGCGACATGTCGGAAGTGAAGGTAATGACACAAGATAATATGAAAGCCCCATAGGAGCAAAGAAGAGACAAGCACAAGGGATAGTTAGGTCGGTTGGTAGCACGCTTTCTTTTCATGGCGAAGTGATGGCTATCGACGCAAAGGTCGCAGGTTCGATCTTCATGGTGGCCAAGATTTTTTTCAGTCTATTCCTTGTATTTGTCTCTTCTTTGTTCCTATGGGGCTTACTATGCGAAAGCCTGCTTCAAATTGAACAAGAGAAGCATTACAATGGAATCAGTATTGAGGCTTGGAGAAGGATTTGTTGTTATATGGTTTGATTTACCCACATCCACAACTACGGTGATCTCGGAGGTTTTCGGTGGATTTTTTAAAGTTTTGCCCGGACTGCCGGATCTTTAGTGTGCACAGATTATTGTGATCTGCACACGGGACCTCCTTTTTATCAATCGTTATCAGATGTGACTAGGCGTCGATCCACCTACCTGGACCAGAGGTTAGATTTGCTAAAGAAATCTCGAAAAAGTTGTTCAACCTTCAACGGGACTTGAACCCACAACCGAGTCCCCCAAGAAGAAAAAATGCCGGAAAAGACTGGATATCAACTGGGATGAACTAAAAAAGATATCACATGAGAAGGAAAGGTGGAAATCTATTGTCTGTGGCATCCCCCATGGTATGGGTGAAAGGCTGATGATGATCTACATGCTGTATGCAGTATCTCAGTGTGAATTAAGAGGAAACAGCTGCATGAAAAACATGTGAAAGAACGAAGGTGAAAAGACAAAAATTGACCTACCAGTGTCACCCACCAACCGCCTCCTCCTTGTTCCTCCCCCCAGCCCCTTATACCATGCTTTGTCGTTACCATGCAAACTAAGGGGTTGAATCCACTTGTCAGACACGACACCACAAGACTAAGTCGTTTGGACATGGAATGTCGTGGCGGCAGTCTTCTGGCGAGAGGGCACAGAAGATTAAATCCAGTGACTTTTATGATAAAGAATATCAAAAATAAATTGACAGCTTTGAATCATTTCCTTATTTTATTCTACATTTACTTGAATATCGTATGAATATTTCTTCACTTTTAGATCCCATTTTTGTAGTTTCTAATGAGAAAGTCAAAATTATAATAGATGTACATTATGTAATCATTTCAATTTTGTTGTCTGTATACGTGTTTCTGGTGTTGATATTGGGATCCAGCTCACCACCATGGTGGACAAGGTTTACTTCAAACAAACGAGCAAACAAACAAACAAACAAACTAGCTAATGGCGCTAAATTTCCAAAATCTTGTTTGATGAACCATGCAAAAGCAAATGGGAAGAGACATCAAGACTAAGATCAAAGAAAGAAGGATGCCTGAAGAAATACTTGCAAACAAAGAGGCCAGAGAATAGGAAAGATTACGTGAATAAAAGAACTATCGCCAAAGAGGAAATTAGGGAAGAGTTTGGGAAAAAGACTCAAGAAAGCTATCAAGGAAATCAAAAGCTGTTCTGCGGGGCAATGAAGAGCACGAGAAAGACCAAAGCATGCCCAATACGACAAATTAAGAATGCCAAAGGAGAAATAATGAAAGAAGACAGCCAAATCATGGAAACATGGAGAGAGCATTTTCAACAATTACATAATCCACCCAGAACGTATGAAACAGGAGTAAAGATCAACTAGTAAGAGTAACAAGTAATCCAGAGGAGACAGCTGAAGATGATCAATGAAAGAAATCCAAACAGCTATAAGAACGTGAAATTATGAAAAGCCCCAGAGCCGATCAAGTTTATCAAAAATAATTAAAAACCAAGAGAGAGAGAGAGGCAGACAAACTACGAAATGCCAACAAGTATGGAAGTCCCAACAGGTACCAAACGACTGGAAAAAGGGAACGGTAGTACCAATACATAAGAAAGGATCAACTATGGAATGCTCAAACTATAGACGGATATCACTACTAGCGTTCCAGGGAAAGATATGCCAGGATACTGGAAATGAGACTAAGGAAAGGAGTAGAGGTTCAGATTAAAGAGCATCAGAGTGATTTAGACCAGGAAGAAGTGTACAAGACCACATATTTACAATTAGACAAATAATAGAAAAATTCCTTGAGAGAAACATTGACCTGCACCTGTGTTTTATTGACTTCGAAACAGGCATTTAACACTGTGAGGAGGGACGGACTATGGCATTCCTTAAAGAACACACTTTATAGCAAAATTTAATAGAAGCCATTAAATTGTTTTACAATAAATCAACATGTGCAGTGAGAGTAGTTTGAAACAAATCTGCAGAATTTGATGTAGATATAGGAGAAAGACAGGGTTGTATCCTTGTTTATCACATTTATGGATTCAGTCGCAAAGGCATCCTCAAAAAGAAAAATGAATGTAGGTATGTGGAAGCTCAAACCAGTAAATGTATCAATGCTTTTTGTTTGCCGATGATTTAGTTCTGTTTGGAAAATCAGTGTGACCTTCAGTCGAATATCAACATTATGAACAATGGACTAAATAAAGAGGAATGAGCGTAAAATGCATAGAAAACCAAAACAATGCTAATCACTTGGGCAACTAAAACACAACATTTTTAATTAGCCATGGAGACTTTAGAACAAGTTCAAAGCTACAATTATTGAGGAGTAATGATTAACTCAGAGGGAAAACTAAGAGAAGAAATCAGCGAGAGAATCCAAAAAGGCAAGTGCAATATATAACCATCTAGGAAAGGCACTTGAAGGTAAGTAAGAATTGTGAACAGAAACCAAAATGGGAGTATACAATACAGTATATTGTCCTACGGCTCTATGGCAGCAAAACCTGGACCTTTAGACAGTAGAGAACACACTAGAGTACAGGCAAATGAAATGAAATATTTAAGAAGAGTAGTAGGGAAAACTAAAAGACACAAAATCAGAAAGAGATCAAACTAAAGCAGATGGCATAAAAACTAAGATATTAATGAATCAACTGAGATGGTTTGGGCATGTAAACAGAATGAATGACAATAAACTAGCTAAATCAGTATACAGTGCAAAAGCCCAAGGTAAAAAACCAAGAGGCAGACCTCGGAGAAAGTGGAAGAAGATATAAAAGAGGCATTAAAGCATATAAATTTAACTTTTTTTGCAAGGAAACAGAAAAATGCCAGGACAGCACATCCTGGAGAAAGAGATCATCTCGGGCATCTGAACCCATGATACACCGAAAAGTAGAATAGGAACTGATAAAGAAAGAAAGAAAGACTGTTAGATAAGCCTCCAGAGTTGGAGACGTTAGGTCTTTTGGGGAGCCCGATATACATACATATCCATATCTACATATTATAAATATATATATATATATATATATATATATATATATATATATATATATATATATATATATATATATATATATATATATATATATATATATATATATAAATAGATATATAGATATATACAGATATAGATATAGATATATAGATATATATATGTATATATATATATATATATATATATATATATATATATATATATATATATATATATATATATATATATATATATATGTATATGTATATATGTAATAAACTAAACGTGATATATCTGTATAGCAGCTAGATCTCTGTATAGATATTGAAGACGGCATCTTACTGTAGGATAAAATCTGATCGATTGGGGCCAATGAAGCGTTTTAGTTTAGGGTGATCATTGATAAGAACATGCTTGAGAGTTTTAAAAACAAAAATAGGTTGCCAGCTATACTAATGCAAACATTAATATTCAATTAATTAATCGCATTTTGAATTGTTTGTATTTATAATAGATACGCGCGCGTGTGTGTGTATGTGTGTGTGTGTGTGTGTGTGCGTGTGTTGTTTGTATATGTATGGTAACAAGGATAATAAATAGCAACCTAGTGCCTGTGCTAAAACAAGGTGGTGAAGATATTCATGATGGTGATTATTAACATGATGATGATGAAGATAGTGATGATGAAGATGAGCATGAGGATGCGCATGACGATGACGATGGTGATGATGATGATGATGATGATGATTATGATGATGATGATGACATAATGATCATGATAATATATAGACCCCCCCCCCCCCCCAATGATGAGAACAAACAGAAATGAGGGACTTGCCAAGAATATTTTGTATTTCTTTCTTTATTTTAATTGTAAATAAATTCAAATAAAAGCAAATGCATTTTAATATGAATAGCGAAAGACACCAGATCTATGATACATTTCATTGTTCTACAGTATCACATAGGCTTATACCCAAATGATTTTTAGCCTGCTCCACTTTCGTCTTACTCTTATTACATCTCTTGCTATTCGTTTCTAGCTCTTTGAACCGTAAAGTTTCTTTACGATATATGCGTTTTACTCCTTCCATATTTACTTTCTCCTAAAAGCATTATGGTTATATGTATAATCTGCAAATATGTGGCAGATCATGTACATAAAAACATATTCCACTGGTTCACTGACTGTTTGCTACTGGGATAAAAATTCGCTAATGGGAGCCTCCCTCATTTGAGGTCGATACAGGGCCTTCATTGGGATTGAATTGTATTTGACATACAGTCGTTTCTGATGAGTGACCTTGGCATTCTCCAGACATACATTGCCTAGACCGTGTGGAAGACCCACGCTCGCATTCAGACCATTTCGACCACCGACCCCAACCGTTCCCATCCGTTTGTTGGGTCATATGATCTACATCTATACATTCTTTGTACTCAACAGTTATGGTGTCGCAACCTTCACACAGCCGGATCCGAGTCTGGGTAAAATTCGAACACTTGGTCCACGATGACGTATCACCACTTGGATTTACTTCAGTTTGCTTCTGCTGGGTAATGACGTGACATGTTTTTGATTGGTAACCCTTACCATCACACACCTGTCTGCCAGCACATGCCCTAGTCCTGACTTGAACGGTCGCGAAACAAGGCGACCAGTGCGCCCATTCCAACCAACTACCTTCTGGGTTCGTTGTACCGCAATTCTCGCGCTGTTTACAATCTGCTGAATACGAATTTCCACTACAAGAACGTGTCCTTGTCCTAACGCCATTCATACATGACGACCATGAACCCCAGGCAAGTGTGTCGGGTTTAGATGTACATGCCACTTTCTGGAGACATTTTTCCTCTTTCTCCCAAGACTTGCATGACCTTCTCCTCATCTTTATTTTGAAGTAGCATGCAGACCACGGGCCCCATGTTGTGGGTGGCTCTGGTGTTCCTGTGCAACTCTTTGTTCGACACAAGGCCGATTACTTTTCGTACCCATGCACTGTCTTCGTCGTGTTCTGACCCCATCGACACATGATGACCAGCGTCCCCAGTTAGTAGTTGGAGGGTTAGGTGTGGTGTTCCATCGTGTCCATGGCTGTTCTGTAATGGGACATCTCTCTGTTTGGACACAGTTGTTTCTATTGTAGCCATTACACTGCCTTCGTCTTGTTCTGACCCCATCGACACATGATGACCAGCGTCCCCAATTAGTAGTCGGAGGGTCAGGTGAGGTGTTCCATCTTGTCCATGGCTGTTGCGTAACATCACAACTCTCTCTTTGGACACAATCGCTTCTATGGTACTGGTCACGAGAGATACAGTTTTCCCTTTTTCTTGTTCTGATCCCGTTTACACACGAAGTCCAGCGTCCCCAGTTAGTAGTTGGAGGGTTGGGTGTGGTGTTCCATCGTGTCCATGGCTGCTGTGTAAGACGGCACAGTTCTGTTTCAACACAATCGTCTCTATTGTAACCCTTACTACACTGCCTTCGTCCAGTTCTGACCCCATCGACACATGATGACCAGCGTCCCCAATTAGTAGTTGGAGGGTTAGGTGTGGTATTCCATCGTGTCCATGGCTGTTCTGTAATGGAGCATCTTCTGTTTGGACACATTCGTCTCTTTTGTTGCCATTATTACACTGCCTTCGTCGAGTTCTCACCATATTGACACATGATGACCAGCGTCCCCAGTTAGTGGTTGGAGGGTTAGGTGTGTGTTCCATCGTGTCCATGGCTGTTCTGTAATGGGACATCTCTCTGTTTGGACACATTCGTCTCTATTGTAGCCATTACACTGCCTTCGTCTTGTTCTGACCCCATCGACACATGATGACCAGCGTCCCCAGTTAGTAGTTGGAGGGGTCGGTGTGGTGTTCCATCGTGTCCATGGCTGCTGTGTATATCCACATCTCTCTGTTTGGACACATTCGTCTCTTTTGTAGCCATTATTACACTGCCTTCGTCTAGTTCTGACCCCATCGACACATGATGACCAGCGTCCCCAGTTAGTAGTTGGAGGGTTAGGTGTGGTGTTCCATCGTGTCCATGGCTGTTCTGTAATGGGACATCTCTCTGTTTGGACACAGTTGTTTCTATTGTAGCCATTACACTGCCTTCGTCTTGTTCTGACCCCATCGACACATGATGACCAGCGTCCCCAGTTAGTAGTTGGAGGATTAGGTGTTGTATTCCATCGTGTCCATGGCTGTTCTGTAATAGGACATCTCTCTGTTTGGACACAGTTGTTCCTATTGTAGCCATTACACTGCCTTCGTCTTGTTCTGACCCCATCGACACATGATGACCAGCGTCCCCAGTTAGTAGTTGGAGGGTTAGGTGTTGTATTCCATCGTGTCCATGGCTGTTCTGTAATGGGACATCTCTCTGTTTGGACACAGTTGTTTCTATTGTAGCCATTACACTGCCTTCGTCGTGTTCTGACCCCATCGACACATGATGACCAGCGTCCCCAGTTAGTAGTTGGGGGGGTCGGTGTGGTGTTCCATCGAGTCCATGGCTGCTGTGTATATCCACATCTCTCTGTTTGGACACATTCGTCTCTATTGTAACCCTTACTACACTGCCTTCGTCTTGTCCTGACCATATTGACACATGATGACCAGCGTCCCCAGTTAGTAGTTGGAGGGTCAGGTGAGGTGTTCCATCGTGTCCATGGCTGCTGTGTATATCCACATTTCTCTGTTTGGACACATTCGTCTCTTTTGTTGCCATTATTACACTGCCTTCGTCGAGTTCTGACCATATTGACACATGATGACCAGCGTCCCCAGTTAGTGGTTGGAGGGTTAGGTGTGGTGTTCCATCGTGTCCATGGCTGTTCTGTAATGGGACATCTCTCTGTTTGGACACAGTTGTTCCTATTGTAGCCATTACACTGCCTTCGTCTTGTTCTGACCCCATCGACACATGATGACCAACGTCCCCAGTTAGTGGTTGGAGGGTTAGGTGTGGTGTTCCATCGTGTCCATGGCTGTTCTGTAATGGGACATCTCTCTGTTTGGACACAGTTGTTTCTATTGTAGCCATTACACTGCCTTCGTCTTGTTCTGACCCCATCGACACATGATGACCAACGTCCCCAGTTAGTAGTTGGAGGGTTAGGTGTTGTATTCCATCGTGTCCATGGCTGTTCTGTAATGGGACATCTCTCTGTTTGGACACAGTTGTTTCTATTGTAGACATTACACTGCCTTCGTCTTGTTCTGACCCCATCGACACATGATGACCAACGTCCCCAGTTAGTAGTTGGAGGGTTAGGTGTTGTATTCCATCGTGTCCATGGCTGTTCTGTAATGGGACATCTCTCTGTTTGGACACAGTTGTTTCTATTGTAGCCATTACACTGCCTTCGTCGTGTTCTGACCCCATCGACACATGATGACCAGCGTCCCCAGTTAGTAGTTGGAGGGTTAGGTGTGGTGTTCCATCGTGTCCATGGCTGTTCTGTAATAGGACATCTCTCTGTTTGGACACATTCGTCTCTATTGTCACCCTTACTACACTGCCTTCGTCTTGTTCTGACCCCATCGACACATGATGACCAGCGTCCCCAGTTAGTAGTTGGAGGGTTAGGTGTGGTGTTCCATCGTGTCCATGGCTGTTCTGTAATAGGACATCTCTCTGTTTGGACACATTCGTCTCTATTGTAACCCTGACTACACTGCCTTCGTCTTGTCCTGACCATATTGACACATGATGACCAGCGTCCCCAGTTAGTAGTTGGGGGGTCGGTGTGGTGTTCCATCGTGTCCATGGCTGCTGTGTATATCCACATCTCTCTGTTTGGACACATTCGTCTCTTTTGTAGCCATTATTACACTGCCTTCGTCGTGTTCTGACCATATTGACACACATGATGACCAGCGTCCCCAGTTAGTGGTTGGAGGGTTAGGTGTGGTGTTCCATCGTGTCCATGGCTGTTCTGTAATAGGACATCTCTGTTTGGACACAGTTGTTTCTATTGTAGCCATTACACTGCCTTCGTCTTGTTCTGACCCCATCGACACATGATGACCAGCGTCCCCAGTTAGTAGTTGGAGGTCAGGTGAGGTGTTCCATCGTGTCCATGGTTGCTGTGTATATCCACATTTCTCTGTTTGGACACATTCGTCTCTATTGTAGCCATTACATTGCCTTCGTCGTGTTCTGACCCCATCGACACATGATGACCAGCGTCCCCAGTTAGTAGTTGGAGGGTCAGGTGAGGTGTTCCATCGTGTCCATGGCTGCTGTGTATATCCACATCTCTCTGTTTGGACACATTCGTCTCTATTGTAACCTGACTACACTGCCTTCGTCTTGTTCTGACCATATTGACACATGATGACCAGCTTCCCCAGTTAGTAGTTGGAGGGTCAGGTGAGGTGTTCCATCGTGTCCATGGTTGCTGTGTATATCCACATTTCTCTGTTTGGACACATTCGTCTCTATTGTAGCCATTATTACACTGCCTTCGTCTTGTTCTGACCATATTGACACATGATGACCAGCTTCCCCAGTTAGTAGTTGGAGGGTCAGGTGAGGTGTTCCATCGTGTCCATGGCTGCTGTGTATATCCACATTTCTCTGTTTGGACACATTCGTCTCTATTGTAACCCTGACTACACTGCCTTCGTCTTGTCCTGACCATATTGACACATGATGACCAACTTCCCCAGTTAGTAGTTGGAGGGTCAGGTGAGGTGTTCCATCGTGTCCATGGCTGCTGTGTATATCCACATTTCTCTGTCTGAAGGCATGGGTTGTTTTGGTTCTTGGTATTCGAATTACATGGCGTTTTCCTTCTTGTTCGTACACCATTGACACATGATGACCAGCTACCCCATCCTGTAGTTCCCGTTTGACATGGTCTCCTCTTTATACAGCCATATGTCTGCAGACAGCCATGTAGGTACATTGTCTCAAATCCATGTGCACATGGTGACCAGTTTGACCAACCGGATTCCTCCGGTGTTCCAGTAGGCACCAGGGGACTGTCGACAAAAATTAATTGGGAAAAAACAAATTATAGTGATATTGAAAGACAATGGAGCAACACTATTTGATATTCGTTTCAAATTATTCCACAACGATATGAAAATATCGAAAATGACACATAATCTATTATTATGTTTAGTCAATTTGGGCTTAAAGTTGAACAGAAATAAGATCACTCAGAGGACGATTTATTTACGAAAAAATGTCTGTCTTATTTGTAACAAATAATTATGTAAAAAATGGACCGGATGAAACTAGAAACAGATTTACACAAACGCGGAGAGAAGACAAAGGGTGATGTGGGCAGCAAACGTAGTACACAACGCTGGATAATAAGTAAGTAAATATTTATGACAAACGCAAGCAGTGACTTTATAAAAGAGCAGTTAAAAGACTTCCTTTTAATCTTTAGCTCAGTTGTTGGTAAAGACGGTAGACAGTTCGTTATTAAAAAATTTGCAAGAATACATCTGAGGTTATCAGATCGTTGCAGTCTTTCTGCGTCCTCATTTTTAAAAAAAATCGTTTTGCCTCTTTCTGACTTTATGTAATGAGGACCTAGGCCTGGAAATAAAGCTTTCATGATTGCCATCAGTTCACTTTGGTGTATGACCGATCCAGTGCAAAGAGGAAATACAACTGTTTAAATGTGTTATTAATCAATGTTATCTGTCAACCTAATTAGTATGACATAAAACAATTGGGAAGAAAATGGGCGCCAAAGGACACGTAAAATTCATGGGGATATTGAGTTGTTAAATATACCCCTATATTGGATTGACCACACAATCAAAGTGTCCAAAAGAAATACAACAGGACACAGTAAGTAAATTAAACTTCCTAAAGGCCGTTATGACCCATAGGGCTGAAGCTTATCCCGGTTTCAATATCGTAAAGCGGAACGTGATAATTATCACCTCCTGACCATGACGCTAGTCTGGCGCAGGATTTTACTTCCAATCTAGTGTTTGTACCCAATTGTACCATTTGCACCTGGGTAGAGTGGAAAACATGCGTGTTAAGTGTCTTTCCCAAGGAATACAACGTCGGACCTAGGTTTGCTTGGATTCGACCTCATGATCCTCAGTCCGGCAGCCTAACCGCTCGGTCACTGACGCCATCAACTGGACACAGTGACCATACTAAATCATATCTGATGGCAACCTAAAATGGGTCCTATGTCAAAACATTCAAATTTTCAGTTTTTCATTTATTTTTTAAATTTCACCCGAAAATCAACGCAAGAATAGAAGCAAAGACACTTAAGTACATTCGCCACAGAGAGTAGACCGCAAAACCATCTCGAAATGAGAAGTGGATAGCGTGCAGTTCACAGTTTCTATTTTCTTCTTATAACAGGAATCTCGACACAGCAATTTCTTAACACTCTACTCATGCCAGTGGGTTAAAATATTTGTAATCCTTGTCAAATGTCAGGAAGAAGAAAAACAAATGCATTTGCACGAAACCAATCTCTAAGCTAATTGCTGGGATCTTATTGCTATAATTGGAAAATGTTTGCAATTATTGCGGTGATCAAACATGGTCTATCTGAATTTGTATTTTAGCTGTTTTAATTTCCTCATTTTTCTTTTTTTGTATCATTGTAAATCTAATGATTTGAAAGGTGTTTGGTCTTGACCACGGAATGAGACTGTTTCAAAAAACGACACCAAATTGATGTGGAGAAATTTCGGAGTTTCAAGTTGTTTAAATTATGAATTCGCTTTACAAAAATAAAGAACTCCTATAAAGTCATTAGTTATTTCATTTTGACATTTTGACTATTTGTCCCCATTAAGTGACATACCATGCTATGACCAACAAAAAAACCCGAGACCCAAGCAAAACACCTGCGAGTAGGATGTATACATACCCGAATGATTGCTGCTTCTGTTGCTCTATGCCACCCTTTGATAGCATGGGTGATGAGTCATCGCTCCCGCCTGCGTAAATATCAAGAAAGGGCAAAGAGTTAGAAATGCTTGTAAATGTAAACTTTGGGCTCGAATGGGTAAAAGGTGAAAATGAAAGATTACCGTATGAATGGGTGCAAAGAATTGAGCAGGAATCACAATCCAAGTTACGTGGTCAATACTAGTGTGTGTGTGTGTGTGTGTGTGTGTGTGTGTGTGTGTGTGTGTGTGTGTCTGTGTGTATGTGTGGTGTATATGTGTGTGTGTGTGGTGATGAGAAAGGATTTGATTGATAATTCACTAGGGTCGCAAAAGCAAGACATACAGAGATATACAGTAAGAAAGAAAGATATACATGTATATCCGATGCGTATAAATGTCATTCAGAACGTCGCTAAAGCGAATACATAGTAGATAACAGTGTATTCGATGGTGAATATTTGAACTATTAACTTAGCCAAACGTAGAATTTCAATAATGTTGGAAAGCCGGATATATAATTAATTTTAGATGCCTTTATTTGAGGGGTTAGCGGCGGGGGCGGTGGTACATTGCGTAGCAACGATAACGAACTACTTTTCTTGACAAAACCAAGATCTGCCATCGACCGGTCCCGTAGCTTTTTCGTCCTAATAATCATCAATGGATTATTACATCTCAAATGTAGACTGTTGAATTTGATCTCTCTCGTAGATCTACAATGTACATAAAATTTTGATGCAAACCTAATACATACAGTCTATTTTTAACCGAAACGTATTTAGATCTAGATCTAGAAAGGTCTAGGACTTCATTAGATTTTTAACTCTAGATCTACAAGTAGATTTTTTAGACCTGGATTGCTAGAATCTCAGAAAAGTTTAAGAAATCATGTCTTTTTATTTGTAGATAAGTGGGGCGTAATTTTCCATATTTTTGTTGTCTGCATAGATCTAGACGTGTCTGGTTTAGATTTGATATGTATAATTTAGATCTAACGATTTGCGGGAAATTTTTCAATTTAAATTAAGAATCTAATAAAGTGCTAGATATACTATATCCATATCCAGAGCTAAATCAAGATCTCTATCTGGTTCCGTTAGTTCTAGATCTAAGATTTTATGTTCATTTTAGATCAATATCCATATGGACTGACAGGTAGATCTAGAGCCCATACCCGAGAATGTAATAACCCAAGAAAACTGGGGGACCGGACGACGGCAAATTTCAGTTTATGTCGAGAGAAAAATAGTGCGGTACCGTTGCTTCGCAATGTACACCCCCCCCCCCCGCTCCCCCCTCCCCTCTCCCGACAAATGTGTCTAAAAATATTCGGTTTTTCCAATTTTATCGAACTGTTAGGAAAAAGGTTTAACAGTGAGTGAATTTCCATGTGCTATTTAAGTAAAAACATAAAGGAAACTATTCAGAGCTGTTAATTTTGTTTTATAAATCTCTTTATCATAAAAGACACTAGATTGTTTCTTTGTAACCCCCCCCCTCCTCACCTTAAATATAGATCTGGTTTTTATCGAGTTCGTCGAACTACATGTATTTGACCAGTCTGAATGCGTAGTAATTTTATTAGTTAATCAGCCTATAGGTTAACCCACCCGCCATTATGTAATATAGTGCCTAAACATAGTCCAAACAAATTCCCAAATTGTCAACAGATTTGTAGGCAATTAACCTAAAAAAACAACGCGCACACAAAAATGTATGCAAAAGTGCATGCACACGTGGGTGTACAAAATGTATACAAAATGCGTGCAAAAAAAAAAAAGAGAAGAAAACAACAACAAAAAAAACAATAAGAAGCAGCTACAAACTACAACAAACACACCCACACCAGTCCTCAAGAAAAAAAATAGTCACAAATACAATATTCAGATGGAGAGTTTACCGAAAACGAAAAATCGAGACATTGTTTCAACCATCGGGGCTTGAACTCACAACATTTTAGTTAACAGACCGACACCTTGCCTCTGGACCACAAAGCCCCCACCCCCCCCCCACCCCACCTTGACAGCTATCACTTCCACCTTATATGCAATAAAAATTCTCCCTTTCTCCCATAATGTCCATTATTTTCTCTTTGGTGGACATGTGTTGTTGGGATCTGTTTCATTATTTCACGGATCCCCCCCCCCCTCTCCTCTTTTCTGGGCCACATAGGTCTAATGATAAGGCCGGCAATCCAGCGCTATTCTAAACTTAATCGTACTCTTACCCGTAGGCCTTATCCCAAAAGAACATAAATAAATGTCCCACATCGACCATTTCCACCAGCTTGGCAATACATGTATAGGCTCTATTACAATTGCTCATGTATGATTTAGATCTAGAGAGACAGAAACGCGCACGACGTGTTTTATTTATATAAAAAGCATATTATGATTAATTAACGTAATTTGTTCCTTGCATTACATACAGTTATATTAATATCATTGACATCACACATACGTAACACTGTGACGTAATCAGTAGTGCTTTGTTGTAGTTACTGCCCGTCCCTATCAACAAATTGAGATTCTTTTGTTTTCAGAGAATATAATGTATGAGAGAGATGACGAGACCTGACTAATGTTGGATACAATTATTATTTTCCTGGTTAATAATATAACTTATGAGGAAAAGAGAAACTTATGAGAAAAACAAAGATAACACAACAATAAATGTTGCCTTTGACTTCAAGGCTGGATGATCAATGCGTTTGTTTAAAATGAGTTCAGTGAAACAAAATGAGAACATATAAAAAAAATAATAATTCAAACGGCCACATTCTTAATCTTATTGTAACTATTCGTCTTTTCCATTTGCTTTTGATTTTTTTAAAGTATGTCGTATGCATGGGAATGCGTTACTACCTTGTCTGTGAGACATATGAGCAAGACTACTCTTTGTGTATATTCTGGCATAATGTGTTGTCCTTTAAAGATTTACCCAGGTCTTAACCGTAACGTCTTACAGTATTACTTTGAATTTTCAACTTAATCGTTTATCTTCTATTTTCACTGGTATGTTTTTAACTCATAGACTACCCAAGGTCTGACACAAGATTATGGCGTGGGTACCCAAAAAAGTAGAGTGGTTTAAAAAATCGTGACTTTTTTTCTTTACTAGCATTTTCTTTTAATTTTTAAAACATTAAACGTAATGTACATAAGAGATCAAATTTTAAATTGGCACCAATGAAAATCGGCAATGAGTTGTTAGTTTGCCTGAGTGAGGATGAATGAAAGGGTGAAATTGAGAAGTTGTAATTTTTTTGGGGAGTGGAGACTCCATTCACACAATACACTATTTCCAACAATGGTAGCCATCTTTGGACACATTTTTTACGTTCATCACTTACCGGAAGCAACTTTGCGCACGGTTTCTTACTATTACAAAATACACCCTATTTGATCACTAAGGAGTAAATATTTAAGACTTCAACATTTCGAAAGCGTCAGCTAGACTATTATAAGTGCTAATTGGAAATTCAGATAAGTCGTTTACTTTGTTCCCTATTTGCATCGATACATTTGCAATTTGTATACATTTCATACCTTTAGTGTGAATTTTTACCTTGATTGATACTTCCATCCATTCATTCTCTATTATTTCTTCTTTCTAGACCCAGTGAGATATAGATTTAGCCTTATAGTTATCCTCTTTTTCGTTCTTGTTTCCCATACTCACTCGTCTCTCTCCTTTCTTTCTTCCTGCCTCCCTTTTTTCTCCCTCTCTCTCTCTCTCTCTCTCTCTCTCTCTCTCTCTCTCTCTCTCTCTCTCTCTCTCTCTCTCTCTCTCTCTCTCTCTCTCTCTCTCTCTCTCTCTCTCTCTCTCTCTCTCTCTCTCTCTCTCTCTCTCTCTCTCTCTCTCTCTCTCTCTTCTCTCTCTCCTTCTCACCTTTTATCCCTTACTTATTTTCATATTTTTTATTTCATTCTAGATCTAAACCTTCCAATCTCGTGCCTTTATATTCTTCACATCCCCTTCTACTCACGTTTCTTATCATCACTGTCTTTTTCTTTCTTTCTTCCTCCTTTCTGTTTTTCTACTGACATCACATTGCATGATGCCTGAGATAGTGCTTAGATCTAGATCTAGATTCTAGATATTTCTCGTTTGTTGTCTGACGAAGGGTTATACCCGAAACGTCACGTGCTTGTTCTGTCTTTATTAGTGGAGTTGTCACTTATTGTCATATTTCGCCTATTTCCATTAGTAAATAGATGAACACAATGATTGGAAAGCGATGAGCCAGTAAACTAATCGAAAACAGTGAGGTCTATGCTGTTTCTGACTTGTAGATCTACTTGTAGTACTAGTGGTAGTAGTTGTTTTGTACGTTGGCAAAGAAAACGGGTTTAGTCGAAGGTTTGCACTGCCAGCCGTAAAAAAACATAAAAAATCAACCGTTCACGTTATAGATTTCGTTCCGGTATGAAACGGAAGTAGAATAATAAGCCTAGAGTAGAAGATGCTCCATACCGCAATCGTGTATACGCGATCTTTTTATAGATATGGCCCGGTAACGCTGTGATCGCACATGTGCGACAATTGTAGCCTACTATGGCGTAAGTGTAGCGCAATGTCACCCGCGCGACAATGGTAGTCTATGAAAACACTGCGAGAATGTTTTCAGCTAATCAAACAACGGAAATCAACATTAACACACTGAGTTTCGTTTTCCAATCAAATTTAAAGTTTCGAACTCGAACAGAAATGTAGCAATTGCTAATATTACATGTCGTAGTAATATGCATATATGTATTCATGTTATTCATTCGAATCTCACCATCTTTAATAATTCTTATAAATTATTTAGATATTGTTTTGTTACCACATCACGGTTTGTGAGTTAATTTTGAATACCCATGTTCAGACAAGACAACAACCACCTCGATTGGTGACGTAATCAATTTTTTTGGTAATTATGTGAATAAAGCAAACACATGCTGTTTTCTTACCTCCATGTCCATTGTCGACATCATTTTGAAGTTGCTGACAATGTACCTGTCCACTGATGAATAAAAATGCTATAATAACGAAAATGGATGATGTTATTGCTGCAGATAACTTGTGGGCCTCCATCCCGATGCCACGGGGTGCTTCTATACAAATTCGAAAATCAATGGACAACTTGAGGAGTGAAGCAGTCCGTCCTCAATAACTCTAGAGGAAACCAAGCTCTGTTATATAACCAACCGCTGTGAAATTTATGCGTGAAGAAAAAAAATAAAAACGAGAAACAAAGATGGCTTAACTAGGAACGTTAGAATCAGGATCTGTGAGCAGCAAGTATTCCGGGTTCACATATAATATTGTACACTCGTCCGCCTGGTAAATTTCAAAGCAAATCAAAACATTGATGCCAAATACACCCTCCCTCGCTCCCTTCCCAAATTCTTTTTTTTTTTCTTCCCCCTTTCCCCTTAACCGTACCCCAATTTGGAGGAAGCAGTAAGTCAGGAGACAAACAGATCTTTCAATATGGCACCACCCATGTTTGCACACTACCACTATCCTCCACTCCAAACAGCAAAATTATAGGTAGACCAAAGTTTAATTAACAGAAATTCCATCGTTTTTTTTGTGTGTGTGTGTGTGTGTGTGTGTGTGTGTGTGTGTGTGTGGTTTTATTCTTTTTGGGATGGGTATTTTTTTGGGGAACCTCTTCGTGACAATGAGGTACAACCCGCCTAAAAAAAAGGTACACATACATTTTCTGTCAGGTAGTGGGGGACTCGGTAGTCCAGAGGCTCCCAATCAAAAGGTCGTGGGTTCAAGCCCTGCCAGGTTGAAAATATTCTCGTTTTTTATCGAGTAACCCCCCTCCCCCAACCCCAATCCTTTCTCTGATCCAGGTAGGTGGTTCGACACCTTCTCCCATTAGATACGGACAATAAATTTTAAAAAAGAGGAGATTCTGTGTTCATCTCACAACACTCTGTGCATGTTAAAGATCCCTTATCAGTTTACAGGACAGTCAGGGTAAAATAAAAAATTTAACCATTACCCGCAAGATCACCTTAGTTTTGGTTGTGGGTGAAATTAACATCATCGTTTGGTTATTTTCTGCCCCTTTTTCAAGTTTTTCTCTCGTATTCACTCAGTGGATGATTCAATTTAACCATTCACACTATCGTGAGTAACATTGCAAGTCCCCGTCACTGCAAACACAGCTTCTGGTTTCTATTTTCTTTCTTTTAAAACAAAAAAAAATAGCTTTAAGCTTCATTCCCATGTGTGAACTTTACTGCTCGTGATTTCTGTACACAATGCTTACAGAATCATATGTTGGTGGTGGAGGAAAAGAAGGTGCAGAGGGGGGGGTGTTTTTTCCATGATTCTAAAACAAAGTGACAAATGATGGGTAAACAGTAGTTAGGTGGTTGAGTGGAGCAAATCTGCACCCCACTCCTAAATGAAATTCACATGTCATTGTTGCGGCAAGTTGGACTTGAGAAAAGAATTCCTTTTGTACATGGTCAATCGAGGTTATCAATTATCTGCCAAGTGAAGTGGGCCACTAAACAAATACATTGGTTACAAATTAGTATGGGTGCATTGAAAGTAGAGTGCTCGTACATGATCTCTGAATTTTAAAACCCAGCTGGTAAAACTTCCGTTTTGGAAGGCATTAGCAGAAGTCAGTCAGGATGTACTCCTACAGAATCAATGCAAATGAAAATTACGTACATGATATAATGACGAAATCTAAGGGGAGATACCCATATAGTTATTTTGATCTGTATCGTGACGTAATAACAAGAGGCGAAAACCTACATAAATCCTACAATACATGTAACGATCCATCAATTTCCTTCTTAATTCAATTTACACCTCTTTAATCAACAATAAATACTTGTTAGCACATGGGCGGTGGCTTTGAATAAGTGCTAGACATAAATTAGGGTTAATAGATCTAGTCAATGACAAGCTAAACAACAGGGGCAGTGCTGATTATTTACTCCTGTGAATTTGGTAACTGACAATAATGCATTTTGGGGAGTAAAGACACTAATGATAGAGACAAATAAATTCTCTAGAAGGAGGCCCCCAAGGAATAGTAACATTGTATTCTTCAGGGACAGAGGACAGAGAGAGAGAGAGAGAGAGAGAGAGAGAGAGAGAGAGAGAGAGAGAGAGAGAGAGAGAGAGAGAGAGAGAGAGAGAGAGAGAGAGAGAGAGAGGGAGAGAGACTGGGAGAGAGAGAGAGAGAGAGAGAGAGAGAGAGAGAGAGAGAGAGAGAGAGAGAGAGAGAGAGAGAGAGAAAGAGAGAGAGAGAGAGAGAGAGAGAGAGAGAGAGAGAGAGAGAGAGAGAGAGAGAGAGAGAGAGAGAGAGAGAGAGAGAGAGAGAGGGAGAGGATGTAAATCTTTCAGATTTCCTCTGATTTCAAATTATTTGAGGTTTTTTAGTTGTAACATATTTTTCTCTTAGTTTCCTTTTCTTCCCTTTACTAAAAATACTTCTATGTTCGCAGTTATGGATAGGTGAGATGGTTTAGCACAACAGGATAAAATTCCCGACTCCAGACCCATCGCCGATTTATTACTAATCATCAACGGAAGCACGCTGCTTCATTTTAACTTTCACTTTGACTTTCACGACGAACTACAATTTGCACACTGATCCGTAAGGCCTACTACTCTAAGGAGAAGATTTCAGCTTTAAAAATCGGAACTTTCTTTACTTCCTTCAGATTTTTCAGATTTTTTAGTTTGAAATCTACTAACGCATTTGTTGTAGAAATAGCCTTTCCCGCAAAGGATTTTGGGATAGATTTAGACAATGCTGAGATGCACTGACTTACCTCTCTGCAGTCGTAAGGTTCAGTTGTGAATGTGACCTGCGGTTGACGATTTTTCCTTCTTTCATTCCAGAAAAATTGAAGCTAAGTCATTTTAAATTTCATATTGCGTTATTTGCGATTTAGGTTATAATTATATTTGTGGATTATTGTGATTTAATAGTCTAAACTAGATCTAGAGCTAAACAAGATTAAGATCGATCTGCTTGAGTGAAGTGACCTAGATTATTTATCTGTAAGACCTAGATCTAGATCTATATTTTTTTTATTATGACGGCTTGACAGCTCTAGATCTAAGCCATAGGTTTCCCTAGACCATAGCTTGGATTAGTATTTCAGCGTATAAATAGATCTAGCTTGTTAACATATTAATATTATTTCTTGCTCGGCGTTCCAGGGAATTTGAGATCTAGATCTAGATTCTAGTCGGATAGAGAGATCTTGTAAATAAGCGCGCACGTTGTTGATCTAGATTCTTCTAGTCTAGATTTACATTCTACTAGATTTAGATTCTAGATCTAGACAGACAGGCTATTTTATGCTAGATCTGGATTCAATCTAGTAAGATCTAGACAATATAAGATTTATGTCTAGATCTTAGTCTAATTGTTATCTAGAGGCCTGGAAATTACGAGACTAGATTTAGATTACTATGTCTAGAATTTGTCACACCCATTTTTATTCAATAACTTTAGTAGAGCTAGAGGATTTCTACATCTACTTGGTAGCCTAGTTAATAGAATCAAAATTGATTTAGAATTTTACTATAACTGTTATAATAACAAGCAAATCTTCAAAACGACTAACTCTAGATGTAAATCTAGGTTAAAGGTAAGCTAGCTCCAGAATATAGATCTAGATAATTTAACAAATTGGGGATGACCTGTCAAAAGTTCAGGTTTAATGATCAAGATTCACCAGTAGATGTATTTGATCTAGATCTAAGTTCTTTGTCTAAGAAAAAAATATGTCTGTCAACTTAAGATTGTAAATATTGTAATGATTAATTCCTTTCTAGTTATATCAGGAAGGTTGAGAAAGATGAAATTACATGGTGCTGTTATTGTGAGAGAGAGAGAGAGAGAGAGAGAGAGAGAGAGAGAGAGAGAGAGAGAGAGAGAGAGAGAGAGAGAGAGAGAGAGAGAGAGAGAGAGAGAGAGAGAGAGAGAGAGAGAGAGAGAGAGAGAGAGAGAGAGAGAGAGAGGAAGATCTGATCTAATCCAAGAACAAGATAATCGCCAGTATTATTTCTGGCTCTATTAAAAGCATTTGTTTTAGACATTGACTTGGTATACCGATGGTACTGCATCTATTAAATAATCCAAGCATATGAAGAGTCGTTGAAAATCATCAATGATGATAGCTCTAGATCTAGTCTATAGATCTGCGATTCGAGACAGCATAGACTTGAAGACTGCATAAACAAGATCTAGATATTTAGATCTAGATCTAGATATCTAGATATCTAGAAGACACCTAGAGTCTATCTAGATCTAGAATGTGTAGATCTAGAGCTAGATCTAAAATGTAGATAGACCTAGGTTCTAGATCTAGATCTAAACTAGCTCTAGACCTAGATCTAGATCTAGTAACAGAATAATTCCACTGAATTAGAACAACTCTCTGTATGAAGGATTCTCAAAATCCTCTATGGTGTTTGAAACATAGATATAATGCGAAATAATTCAAATAATAAATCCAAGAAGGGAAAAAGATAGCATCAATCATCAACGACATTCAAATCAAAACCGACAGTATTGCTTTCACTTGTTAACCGTAAACATTAGAGGTCGACTGCAGATTAAGCTTTAGTATCAATGCATCAGTTTACTCGCCAATGGTGCAGGTTGTCGTAAAAAGAGATCTTGGAAAGGGTAAAAATGAGGGGAAAAGATTATCTTTATATTGAAACCTAACAAATCATGCTAATCTACAACTCATATTGTGATGTGAACGATGTAATTTAAAGCTCAATTATCATACTTGTTACAAGTCATAACAATGAGAACAAGAGAGGATGACTCCGACAAATAAATTCACTGATCTCCCCTTTGCTGAGCAGCGTCGGCTCATCGGCCTCTTTCTCAGCCGGCCCTTATCTGGGTACGCGGCCTGTTTCTTAGATCCCCTAGATTGTAACTGATGGTGGGCAGGAAAACCTGGCGATGGGCAGGAAAGAACAGATTGGTGATCCTCCACAAAATCAAATACGGACATCAATTATTACACCACTAGCTCTAAACAGACAATTTAACACCCGCCCGCAAAGAAAATCAAATTAAAGAAATATAAAAACGTTACCGTTTACGACATACGTTTTTAGATACTTTTTGGCCCACGTACAATATGCAATTTGTTTTCTTTAGGGTGAGGAATGTGTGGAGTGTGCCAGTGTGGAACGATTTAAAACGATGTACAAACACTCTTCGGAGATCAGTGCTCGATAACGAGCTACTTTCGAGCGTATGATACAGCAGATGCAGATTACATGCATTTCGTCTGGCTTTCCGCTCTTCTATCAGGTCCAGGATCGTCTCCTTTCTCTTCCTGAGCTGATTTTTTAATAAGCAGCGGCAGCGACGGCAGCTGGTTGCAGCGTCCTACCAGCTCTCTGTATTGATGTCCATATGGAAGAGACGCCTGCATCTACAATACGTATACTCAGAGAAACGAGTTTAGTCGGTTTACCATTCATCTACTCACTTTCACTGCATGTGCTTTAGGCCGCACAAACCTATGAAATAAGTAAGTAAAGTTCACGACGGCCCGTATAGCGGAGCTTATCCCGGCTTCTGTAGCGTGACGTGGAACAGGTGATAATAATCGCCTCATTGACAGGACGCTAGTCTGACGCGATTTTTTCTTTACTCCCAAGCTAGTGATTGTATCTATTTGTACCTGGGTCAAGTGGGAAAAAAACGTTTAAAGTGTCTTTCCCAGGGAACATAACGTCAGGCCTAGCTTTCCCAGGATTCAAACCCAGGACCTCAAAATCCCCGGCCTGGCAGCCTAACCACTCGGCCACCAACGCCACTAAACTTTTGAAATACAAAGAGTCATCTAATTTACGCTACATGGACACGCTGAAACTCTTAAGTTTTCGGTCTCTTTCTCTTCAGAGTTACGGTGTCAAATACAGCTTAGCAAAAATTAGAGGGGAGGAGGAGCGTGTGGCTTTTAACGGGGAAAAGTAATAATCAATCAATATTTGCACCTTTATGGGTCTGGACGACAAATTCAGACCTCTAACGGCGGAGGCCAACATTGCACCCCAAAATATCCTCCCTGACCCACCCCCAAACCTGCCACCCCTCCCCCTGCCCTCCACCCCCAGCCCCCGCCGGTAAGTGATGAATGTAAAAAAATGTGTCCAAAGATGGCTACCATTGTTGGAAATAGTGTATTGTGTGAATGGAGTCTTCAATAAAGATGGAAAAACCGGATATATATTTTTAATGGTGACGGTGTACTTTCTTAATTACACCAAGACCATTTTGTCATCGGAACTTTCTTGGGCAACTTTCTTGGGCTAATAATAATCATTTTTTTAAAATGGATATTACGTCTCGAGTAGACCTATAGCCTTTCGACTTACATCTCAATGTCTTTCTATCGGTCTAAATACATTATATAATTTATGCCTGCATGTATAAAATCTGCAGGAAATTCAGAGCTAAACAGATCTATATGTAGATCTAAATCAAGATCTAGTTTAGGTAGCACTATAAAGCTACATCTAAATTCTAAATGTAGTTTCTATATCTAGCTCAGAACGTTTGGTAGATTTGAGATCTAGATCTAGCAACGTTTGGTAGATTTGAGATCTAGATCTAGATCTAACAACGTTTGGTAGATTTGAGATCTAGATCTAGCTCTAGAACGTTTGGTAGATTTGAGATCTAGATCTAGCAACGTTTGGTAGATTTGAGATCTAGATCTAGATCTAGATCTAGCTCTAAAACGTTTGGTAGATTTGAGATCTAGATCTAGCTCTAGAACGTTTGGTAGATTTGAGATCTAGATCTGGCTCTAGAACGTTTGGTAGATTTAAGATCTAGCTCTAGAACGTTTGGTAGATTTAAGATCTAGCTCTAGCTCTAGAACGTTTGGTAGATTTAAGATCTAGCTCTAGAACGTTTGGTAGATTTGAGATCTAGATCTAGCAACGTTTGGTAGATTTGAGATCTAGATCTAGATCTAGATCTAGCTCTAAAACGTTTGGTAGATTTGAGATCTAGATCTAGCTCTAGAACGTTTGGTAGATTTGAGATCTAGATCTAGATCTAGCTCTAGAACGTTTGGTAGATTTAAGATCTAGCTCTAGAACGTTTGGTAGATTTAAGATCTAGCTCTAGAACGTTTGGTAGATTTAAGATCTAGCTCTAGCAACGTTTGGTAGATTTGGGATCTAGATCTAGATCTAGAACGTTTGGTAGATTTGAGATCTAGATCTAGCTTTAGAACGTTTGGTAGATTTGAGATCTAGATCTAGCAACGATCTATAAGATATACATTATGTACATTGGAATAAAGAATGTATGTTATTATATAAATATTATAGAAATAGATAGTAGTCAATTAATTAAACTAGAATGCATAATTTGTTAATATGAATATATATGACGAATAAAAGGCGTACATATCACAGTAATTCATGGTAAATATTTCTAAAAATTTGTTTTGCAAAAAACTCTGAGAATGTGAATGAGCTTTAAGATATAGATATAGATCTAGTATAAGTATGATATTTTAATAATGTCCTCAACTGCCAATTTGTTAAGTAGTCCTTCATTGTGTTTGTGTGTGTGTGTGTGTGTGTGTGCGTGAGAGAGGGAGGGAGGAGGAGGAGGGAGAGAGAGAGAGAGAGAGAGAGAGAGAGAGAGAGAGAGAGAGAGAGAGAGAGAGAGAGAGAGAGAGAGTGTGTGTGTATCTAGAATCTATGCTCGATATGTAATAATATCCATTTCCTTGATGATTATTAGGCTAAAAAAACTCGCCAAGAAAGTTCGATGACAAAATTATCCCAGTTTAATCAAGAAAGGTGGATCGTGAACGTTTTTACAAAATATACCCCCCCCCCCCCAAACACTCACACATACACACACAAATGCATCTAAAAATATACATGTATACATGTATATCCGGTTTTTTCAACTTTACTGAACTACTATTGTATTATTCGAACTACTATTGGTTAAGCTTTTTAATCGAGCATTTCTTTATGAGTTCTCTTCTTAAGAAGATGTATAAAGATCATGGCGTGTTTCGTTCTCTTTTGTTTTGCTCTTGTCGTTTGGTTTTTTGTTTATTTGTTGGGGTTGTTTTATTTGTTGCTCTTTTGTTCATAGACACATCATATGAATGAAAATATTATATGTCCCACCTTTTGAATCAATGGAATCGAATAGGCCCGTGCTGCTCTACACCTAATTTCGAGCGAGTAAGCACAATTTTTCAAAATGTTCGATGCCGCATAAAAAAACTTATTCAGCATTACGGTCAACTCTGTGTCAATTATACATATGTTTTCTTCTTTTGTTTTGGGGATTGAGATAAAGACAAACACTGATATTCCTCACGATCATTAATTTTGCATTTGTTTCGGCCTCGGGTCAGATGTTCTAACAATATTCTTCTGAATTTGAAGGCCTGGGAAGGATTGGCCAAATGACAAAAAGATACCAGTACCCGAATACAGACAGACCACCGTGAATTGCCGCCATTCTTGAGACGGTTTGCCGGCTGCGTGACAGTGTTCCACCAATGGCGTATTTCATGTTTATTTAATGGCAATTGGCGAAACTTCTGAGAGAAGTGGCATTTCGGGCACGTCAACAGGTATGTGAGCCAAGATAAAAGGAACAACCTTGATCAGACAATCAATACCGTTGAGCTTGGAAGGTTATATTGCAAACGTGTCTGTATCATTTGCGAATGTGCGTAGTACGTACATACGCAGAGTATGTATGTATGAATGTATGTATGTATGTATGTATGTATGTATGTATATATGTATGTATGTATGTATGTATGTATGTATGTGTGTATGTATGTATGTAAGTTCAAGGAAAAGGATAATGATAATAATTGGTATGGCAATGCTTGCATGTAGACAGCCGCAAATGAATGATAAGGTGATGTAAAATATATCCTATACTGGATAGGATTATTTTTACGTCTTAATGAATTATGATATGTAACCTAGACAGAAAGACATATAGTCTATGTGTTACTAATAAGAAAAACACTGACCAGCTCAGGCAGACATATTCGTAAATTGTGTACCTAAGAGGACCTATCATTAAAAACAAAATTTTAAATCTCATACCAGCCTATACAAAGCCTGCAGACTTTATTTGGCAACGTACGGTGTTGAAATTATAGACAACAAGAATACGAAATTGGACTAATAGCTTTGGTCATCAAAAACGTGTTTCCATTTTCTTTTTCAACAGAGTGATGCTTTTGAAATTATTGAAAGTATATCGTGTTATTGTTTCGACACCAAATTCCTGATGTGAGTTTGACTTGAGCCTTCGTTTACCATCTACGTTTTAATGTTGGTTTGACTTATTTTTATGTGTGTAGTGTATCCTGTCAATGCCCGTTTTGACACATGAACAGCTGTATGTGGCTTTATCAGAGCATATATAACTTGAATGGTATCAAAGCGTTTACTTCATAACAAAGACAATGAACATACATTCTCCACCGACAATATTGTCTAGGCCATGAAACACATCCCTCAGGAATATATCCTCAGAAATATTTTAAAAGGGCTGAAGGTGGTACCAAGCCTGCAGCTTGAATCACGAAACTCTGACTCTGAGAACAAGACTTAAATTCATCTAGTTATCAAAATTAATAGACTACCGTACATGTATAATATTGCCAACAATCCACGCAAATCTGCAGGTTATGCTCTAGTTATAATACAAAAACATACGCAAGACAGACAGGAAAAAAAAGCCAGACAGACTGATGTGTAAGTCTGTACTGACAACATGAAACAAAGACAGATTAATTTATGGATCGATGACATGAGGAATTACGTTGTATAATTGAAACGATATATAATATTAGTAATTGAGGCGTTATGCTACGTCCACATTCAAGCATTTTTCGATGAAAAGGGCGCACACTCATTCGATGCGTTCGTGCTCAAATAGGGTGGTGGACCGCTGCTCAAAGAAAATAGTTGTGCACAGTTTTCTCTCGCAACCGGGATGCGTTCGACCTGTGCAGTGAAAAAGAAGAAAAACATGTCCAAAAACGCATCCAAACCAGAGCATTCTGTGCGTTGTGTTTCGTTCGTGCACTGTGTTGCCAAAAGAATGGTCAGGTGTGGATCAAGCGTTGGAATTCAGACAACCGCTGCTACCATCAAGAGATCCGTGTTTGGCTCCCACTTCGGGCAGATTGTTCATGTCCCTCTTGTCGACCTGACAGTGACAGCAAATCGGCAGTTTGGTCTATTGGGTTTGTCAAAAATGATAAAGCCACTGTGAACACTGACAAGCAATGGCCGACCACCACCACGATGTTGCTGCATGCCCAGATGGAAATCATGAGACTTACTTTACTTAACGTTATACATTCCCGCAAGTTTGAATAAAAACATTATTAACATTTGCCTCTTGTCACAATATTTTCACACGGAAAGAACAAGTTGATCGATCACATAGCGAAATCAAACTCAAACTAAAGTGCACATCTTAACTAACTGAAGAATTAGAAAAAAAAGGTCTTAAACTTTTAAGTCAGGGTTCTTGTCAATATTTTATCTGAATGAAATTATTGAAATCAAAATTAATTATTTTCTTTAACTCAAATCTCAATTATTAACATATTGATTCATTCAATGAAAAGGTTTGATTATGTCCACATATCAGTTTCTATTCGGGCAAAGATTAAGTTTGTGAGTGTGAGCCTTTTTTTTAAATTTTGGTTGGTTTTATTTTGGTGTTTGTATTGTTGTTGTTATTGTTGTTATTGTTTTTTGTTGCTTGTGACTGACAAAGTTTTTCTCGTTTTGTGTAGGAGGTTGGGGGGGGGGGGGCAGGTGTATGAATTCAGTGCTTTGTAAACGTTTCGTTTCTCTTTGTTAAATTCTTCAATTCGAAAAGAGCAAATTGAACAATTCCATTGACGTATTGGACTGTACAGCAAACTTTCACCCTCTATCAAATGACGTCCCAACCCAGGGTATAAAATTCCCCAGATTGATTGACAGATATTAAAATCACGATTTTCAAGCATGACAATTGTATTAAATTACACTTTAGTTTTTTATGTATTCTTTTTTCTTTTCTTCTTTTCTTTTTGCCAAACGACAAAGGGACAGATAGCACAAAACCAGCTCATTATTCCCATTATTTTAAATGTTAATGAAATTGACTTTTACTTCAATTTATACCCAGGCAGCTGCCATAAATGTAAAACTGATTGAGTTGTTTAAGGTACATAAATATCTACTGGTATCTTACTGCTAACGATTTGCATGATCCCGGCTATTTTTTCTTTTTCTTTTTTTGTAACACTGTTACAGTTAACGGCAAAAAGCTATGCAAAAAAATGAATTTCTGGAATAGGCGCTTTACATCGTAGGTTCTACCTAGTAGCTATTAAAGCTGGTTTGGCGTATGCATTATTTATATTATATGTTTGACTTAAAGCTTAAAGTTATTTAACTCCTCCATACATTTGTTGACTTTAATAATTATTTTGCTATACAATTAAATCTGACAGCTAAAGTAAATAATTTTACAAATGTCCGATATGGACATATAAATAGAAAATTATTTTTTGAAGCGTAGCATATACTTCAAAGTAAACTCCGTCATTTTCAAACAGCATCATGTGGTAAAATGTAACTATTTCCACACCGATTTTTTCTTTCACCGTCTCGATAGATCTAGCTACCACTACCTATTTCGATTCTAGGTCGATAGGACCATGAAAAATTGCCTGGACTGGGAATTGAACCTGGTCTTTTGAGTTGGTGGTCAGAAACTCTACCGATGTAAATTTTCAAGAGCAAATATGACATGAGCTTAAAAACGAATCCAAAAGATAAATAATTCATGAATACAATGGGTACGCTAGAATGGTGGAATTGTCCAATACATAAAGGTTTAGATGACAAACTCCGTGTACATGTGCATATATTGTCTATAATGACATTGTCTCCCTATCTATCATGTTGCATTTTTATGCAGGTAAAGATAGCTCCGATGTGATTTCTTTCATGGACAGTCAGCAAAAACTAACGGAGATTAAATTTGTTTCAAGGTCCCCCCCCCCCCCCCCCCTATTTGAATTCATCATAAAGGTCAAGGTTTTCTATTTCTGTTACATTTTTGCGCTGCTTTATGACGGAAATCAGAATCTCCATTCATTGCCTTGTGATTTTTTCTCCGGTTTGGGGTTGGGTTGGTTGCTTTGAGGGGAGGGGGGGGGAGGATCCCAAAACAATACGGAACAAGGCAATACAAACAATGAAAGTAATTCAACAGACTGCTAAGTAAATATGATGTTGGATTTTCAGAGGCTGTCCTTGGGGTTTCTGTAGCATAAAAAACAATAAGCAAAGCATAAACAAAAAAAAGGACAAAGATACAGAACAAAATCGTATTTGAACGATTTAGTTGGCGCGTTGGTATTATTTTTATCAAGGGTGATCGTGGTTTTGGGAGAAAATGTAAGTAGAACTTTCTCACAATGGAGTTTGAAGTTCAAACAATATTGATTGAAATAGACTCAATTGAAAGGCTGCTTTTTAATAGCATCAGAAGATTTCAGTGCAACATAAAAAACAAGTTTCTGAATTTGATGCAGCGTTGTCCATGTACTGTGGAGTGTGGACAATGTACTGTGGAGTGTGGACAATGTCGTACTGTGGAGTGTGGACAATGTCTGTGGTGTGTGAACAATGTCGTACTGTGGAGTGTGGACAATGTACTGTGGTGTGTGAACAATGTCGTACTGTGGAGTGTGGACAATGTCGTACTGTGAAGTGTGGACAATGTTGTACTGTGGTGTGTAGACAATGTCGTACTGTGGAGTGTGGACAATGTCGTACTGTGGAGTGTGAACAATGTCGTACTGTGGAGTGTGAACAATGTCGTACTGTGGTGTGTAGACAATGTCGTACTGTGGAGTGTGAACAATGTTGTACTGTGGTGTGTAGACAATGTCGTACTGTGGAGTGTGAACAATGTTGTACTGTGGTGTGTAGACAATGTCGTACTGTGGAGTGTGAACAATGTCGTACTGTGGAGTGTGGACAATGTCAACTGTGGTGTGTAGACAATGTCGTACTGAGTGTGAACAATGTCGTACTGTGGAGTGTGAACAATGTTGTACTGTAAGGTGTCAACAATGTTGTACTGTGGACAATGTTGTACTGTGGAGTGTGAACAATGTCGTACTGTGGAGTGTGGACAATGTCGTACTGTGGAGTGTGAACAATGTCCTACTGTTGATTGTGGACAATGTCGTATTGTCAAATGTGGACAATGTTGTACTGTGGAGTGTGGACATGTCGTACTGTGGAGTGTGAACAATGTTGTACTGTGGTGTGTGGACAATGTCGTACTGTGGTGTGTGGACAATGTCGTACTGTGGTGTGTGACAATGTCGTACTGTGGAGTGTGGACAATGTCGTACTGTGGAGTGTGGACAATGTCATACTGTTGACTGTGGACAATGTCGTATTGTGGTGTGTGGACAATGTCGTACTATGTTGGATTGTGGACAATGTCGTACTGTGGAGTGTGGAACAATGTTGTACTGTTGACTGTGGACAATGTTGTATTGTGTGGACAATGTGTGGACAATGTTGTACTGTGGATTGTAGACAATGTCCATACTGTGGAATGTGGACAATGTCGTACTGTGGAGTCATGTGGAACAATGTTGTACTGTGGAGTGTGGACAATGTTGTACTGTGGAATGTGAACAATGTCATGCTGTGGAATGTGAACAATGTCATACTGTGGAATGTGGACAATGTCGTACTGTGGTGTGTGGACAATGTCGTACTGTGGAATGTGGACAATGTCATGCTGTGGAATGTGGACAATGTAATACTGTGGAGTGTGGACAATGTCGTACTGTGGGACAATGTCGTACTGTGAGTGTGGACAATGTCGTACTGTGGAATGTGGACAATGTCATACTGTGGAATGTGGACAATGTCATACTGTGGAATGTGGACAATGTCATGCTGTGGAATGTGGACAATGTCGTACTGTGCTGTGGACAATGTCGTACTGTGGAATGTGGACAATGTCATACTGTGGAATGTGGACAATGTCGTACTGTGGTGTGTGGACAATGTCATACTGTGGAATGTGGACAATGTCATACTGTGCTGTGTGGACAATGTCGTACTGTGCTGTGTGGACAATGTCATGCTGTGGAATGTGGACAATGTCATACTGTGGAATGTGGAATGTGAACAATGTCGTACTGTGGAATGTGGACAATGTCATACTGTGGAATGTGGACAATGTCGTACTGTGCTGTGTGGACAATGTCGTACTGTGGTGTGTGGACAATGTCATACTGTGGAATGTGGACAATGTCATACTGTGGAATGTGGACAATGTCGTACTGTGGAATGTGGACAATGGAATGTGGACAATGTCGTACTGTGCTGTGTGGACAATGTCGTACTGTGCTGTGTGGACAATGTCATACTGTGGAGTGTGGACAATGTCATACTGTCTAATGTGGAGAATTTTCTGTGGAATCTCCTGAACAATGTTTCCTGTGGGAAGGTGGACAATGTCATACTGTGGAATGTCCGGACAATGTCCACTGTGGAATGTGGACAATGTCGTACTGTGGTGTGTGGACAATGTCATACTGTGGAATGTGGACAATGTCATACTGTGGAATGTGGACAATGTCCTACTGTGGAACCCGAATGTCGTATAGTAGATGGATGTCGTACTGTGGAATCAGAACAATGTCAAACTGTGGAATGTGGACAATGTCGTACTGTTTGTGTGGACAATGTAATACAGTGGAGTGTGGACAATGTCATACTGTCTATTCCAGACTTAATTTTCTAGCAATCTCCTGGGATTTTTTCTTTTCATTGGAATCTGTAGCTAGACTTGACGTTGCTCTTTTCCTAGGATTTGTAGCTAGACTTAAAGTTGCTCTTTTCACTAAAATTTGTAGCTAGACTTGAAAAATACTCTTTTCACTAGGATCTGTAGCTAGACTTGACATTGCTTTTTTCAAATCAAAACCCTGTTTTAGGCATGACGTTACTCTTTTCACTAGGATATGAAGCTAGACTTGACGTTACTCTTTTCACTAGGATATATAGCTAGACTTGACATTGTTCTTTTCATTGGAATCTGTAGCTAGACTTGACGTTACTCTTTTCACTAGGATATGTAGCCAGACTTGACATTGCTCTTTTCACTAAAATATGTAGCTAGACTTGACGTTACTCTTTCACTAGGATATGTAGCTAGACTTGACATTGCTTTTTCACTAGCTAGACTTGACATTCTCTTTTCACTAGGATTTGTAGCTAGACTTGACATTACTCTTTTCACTAGGATATATAGCTAGACTTGACGTTGCTCTTTTCACTAGGATATGTAGCTAGACTTGACGTTACTCTTTTCACTAGGATATGTAGCTAGACTTGACTTACTCTTTTCACTAGGATATGTAGCTAGACTTGACGTTACTCTTTTCACTAAAATATGTAGCTAGACTTGACGTTGCTCTTTTCACTAGGATATGTAGCTAGACTTGACGTTGCTCTTTTCACTAGGATATGTTTTGACTAAGGATATGTAGCTAGACTTGACGTTACTCTTTTCACTAAAATTTGTAGCTTTGACTTGCTCTTTTCACTAGGATTTGTAGCTAGACTTGACGTTGCTCTTTTCACTAAAATATGTAGCTAGACTTGATGTTGTTCTTTTCACTAGGATTTGTAGCTAGACTTGACGTTGCTCTTTTCACTAAAATTGTAGCTAGACTTGACGTTGCTCTTTTCACTAGGATATGTAGCTAGACTTGACGTTGCTCTTTTCACTAGGATATGTAGCTAGACTTGACGTTGCTCTTTTCACTAGGATATGATGTTTACTCTTTTCAGGATATAGCTAGACGACGTTACTCTTTTCACTAGGATATGTGGTAGCTAGACTTGACGTTGCTCTTTTCACTAGGATATGTAGTTAGACGACGTTACTCTTTTCACTAGGATATGTAGCTAGACTTGACGTTGCTCTTTTCACTAGGATATGTAGTTAACGACGTTACTCTTTTCACTAGGATATGTAGCTAGACTTGACGTTGCTCTTTTCACTAGGATATGTAGCTAGACGACGTTGCTCTTTTCACTAGGATATGTAACTAGACATTGCTCTTTTCACTACGATATGTAGCTCTTGCTCTTTTCACTAGGATATGTAGCTAGACGACGTTGCTCTTTTCACTAGGATATGTAACTAGACGACGTTACTCTTTTCACTAGGATATGTAGCTAGACTTGACGTTTGCTCTTTTCACTAGGATATGTAGCTAGACTTGACGTTGCTCTTTTCACTAGGATATGTAGCTAGACTTGACGTTGCTCTTTCACTAGGATATGTAGCTTTTCTTTTTCACTGGGATTTGTAGCTAGACTTAATTAAGGAAACACATAACTCCAATTCTAAAATCCCTCCACTGGTTGCCTGTCGAGACGAGAGTAAAGTTCAAGAAACAGCGTGCCTTGCTCACAAATGCACCACAAACAGCACGAGATTGTTTAAGCTCCCTGATATATGTGCATGAGGCCATCTCAGGCTCTTCACTCAATCTGGACAAATACAATTAAAGCAAAATTTGTGTAAGACAATTTTGCTTTTGCTTTACTGCACCATCAGTGTGGAATGCTTTAACACCATACACCAGAAGCTGTGCCACATGTGATGCTTTCAAGTCTAAACTGAAAACGGAATTGTTTAAGCAGGCATATGCATGTACCTCAATTGTTGTTGTTGTTGTTGTTGTTGCTGCTGCTGCCGGGCAGTGGACAGGTAAACACCTGTACGAGGAGTAGATGATCCAGCCCTCCCACCCGAATCTCCTGCTGCCTTGCAGGCGGGTCTTGCACGACCATAGGCTAAGGGAGTTAACCTGAAGGAAAACAACCTGCTGCCTTGCAGGCAGGTCTTGACTGACCAAAGGCTAAGGAGTTAACCATGACAGAAAATAACAACCTGCTGCCTTGCAAGCTGGTCTTGAATGACTAAAGGCTAAGGGAGTTAACCCTGACAGAAAATAACAAGGCGTGGTAGGGGCCTCAAAATGGCAGCCCCACCATCTATCTACCTAGGGCACAGTGGACTAATCCCCTGCTTATCCAAAACCAAACAGATTTAGAGACTTAAATATAATATAACCGGCTTGATCTTTCGAAGACGAACTTGGAAACGAATACGGACTGTGATTTTGGAACATGGAACGTGAGGGGTTTAAATGGGAAAGAGTTAGCATTAGTTGAAGAAATGGAAAAATTCAAAGTAGATATTTTGGCCATTACAGAAACAAAGAGAAAAAAGGACAAGGAATAAAAAATGTAAGACCGAATTATATTTTAATCTTCTCAGGACTAGATGTCAAAGATAGAGCTAGAGCAGGCGTAGGTCTCCTAGTGCATAAAAGGCATGAAAAGCTACTAGAAAGTTGAAATCTATAAGCCCACGGCTATTAGAGGTAAATTTAAACCAAAAGGACGAAAAATTAAATTATTAACAGCTTCTGGACCAAATGAAGACGCAATTAAAAGAAAAAACGATTTACAAATAGCAGTAGAGAATCTTAAACACAAACAGGAACTAATGTTTTTGTAGACTCTTGAGCCTATGTGTCAGGTTTGTGAGGCGAATATAGACCCTTGAGTCTTATTGTCAGGCTTGTGAGGCGAATATAGACCCTTGAGTCTTATTGTCAGGCTTGGAAGCGAATATAGACCCTTGCGTCTATGCGTCAGGTTTGTGACGCAAATGTAGACCCTTGCAGTCTAAGTGTCAGGTTTGTGAGGTTTGTGAGCATAGGCGAATATAGACCCTTGAGTCTATGTGTCAGGCTTGTAAGGCGAATATAGACCTTGAGCCTATGTGTCAAGGTTTGTGAGGCAAATGTAGACCCTTGAGTGTCAGGTTTGTGAGGCAAATGTAGACCCTTGTCTATGTCTATGTGTCCTTGAGTCTATGTGTCAGGTTTGTGAGGCAAATGTAGACCCTTGAGTCTATGTGTCAGGTTTGTTAGGCGAATGTAGACCCTTGAGTCTATGTGTCAGGTTTGTGAGGCAAATGTAGACCCCTTAGTCTGTGTCAGTTTGTGAGGGATGTGTCAGGTTTGTTAGACTGTAGACTCTTGAGTCTATTAGAGGCTATGTAGACCCTTGAGCAGGTTTGTGAGGCGAATGTAGACCCTTGTGTCTATGTGTCAGGTTTGTGAAGCGAGATGTAGACTCTTGAGTCTATGTGTCAGGTTTGTGAGGCGAATGTAGACCCTTGAGTCTATGTGTCAGGTTTGTAAGGATATAGACCCTTGAGTCTATGTGTCAGGTTTGTGAGGCGAATGTAGACTCTTGAGTCTTATTGCCTTTGTGAGGCGAATATAGACCCTTGAGTCTATGTGTCAGGTTTGGTGAGGCGAATATAGACCATGTCAGCAGATTTGAGTCTATGTGTCAGGTTTTGGAACGAATGTAGACCCTTGAGTCTATGTCAGGTTTGTGAGGCGAATATAGACCCTGATCTATGTGTCATGTTTGTGAGGCAGATATAGACCCTTGAGTCTATGTGTCAGGCATGAGGCGAATATAGACCCTTGAGTCTTATTGTCCAGGTTTATTGAGGACGAATATAGGCTTACCCATTGAGTCTGGATGTCAGGTTTGTCAGGTTTGGTGAGGCGAATGTAGACCATTGAGTCTATGTGTCAGGTTTGTGAGGCGACTGTAGACCCTTGAGTCTATGTGTCAGGTTTGTGAGGCGAGTGTAGACCCTTGAGTCTATGTGTCAGGTTTGTGAGGCTATGTGTCAGGAATGTAGACCCTTGAGTCTTATTGTCAGGTTTGTGAGGCGAATATAGACCCTTGAGTCTATGTGTCAGGCTTGTGAGGCGAATATAGACCCTTGAGTCTATGTGTCAGGTTTGTTAGGCGAATGTAGACCTTGAGTCTTATTGTCAGGTTTGTGAGGCGAATATAGACCCTGAGTCTATGTCAGGCTTGTGAGGCGAATATAGACCCTTGATTCTATGTGTCAGGTTTTTAAGGCGAATATAGACCCTTGAGCCTATGTGTCAGGTTTTGTGAAGCGAATGTAGACCCGTGAGTCTATGTGTCATGTTTGTGAGGCAAACCTGAGTTCCAACAAAACTGAAATTGAAAATGAATTGCTTTAGATATTTCATAAAGTCCCATATAACTGAATTGAAACATAGTTTGCATGAGAACGATTAAAACGTATGATACCATTGTTGAGGAATAATAAGTAAAAGGTCCCTTTTCCAATGAAAACAACAACTGTCTGTCAATTATACGAATATAGATTCAATAAACTAGTGTAGATTTCACTTTTCACAATTGAAACTCAATTTTCGTATTCTTCCTTTGTTCCTATTGTACCAACTACATGAAACCCATTTACGTTAAGCAGTATAATAGTTTTATATGTTTACTTCTTTTTTAACATTGTATGCAACGTTTCTATGATCATGTATGATCTCATTGTAACACTATAAGTATACAATATAAAAGTGTATGTCTACTTAATATTGTACAGACAAACATAGTTCTTAAAGAAAGCATGTTTTTCTTCATAGATATAAACAAATTTCATTGTAAACCAACATTTTTAAGCTGTGAAAATTCAGTTCTCCCTTTCATAAAATCGTTGTGAGTAAAATGTGTAATCATACGTGTTTTTATTTACTTATTGTTTCCAAAAAATGTTATACATTAATAATCTTGTTCTGTGTCTGTACATACTAACTTTATTGTCAACGCCTTACAGCATTTAGATGGATTTGTGTGCTATATAAATGAAGTATTCCTTTACTTTTACTATTACTACATCACTGATCATCTAGTAATGTTGGGTATGCGTTACTACGTAAATATCAGGATTACTTTTTTTAAAAGAGGTTAGGAAAGTTGTGACGTTGCACACGGGTGGTACATCACATATCATATATAGATCTAATATAACATATAGCTATTACTTTATATAACATATTATATATAACATAAATTAGCTATAATATGTATAATATATAATATATATATATATATGTATAATATAATAATTTCATTATATATATATATATATATATATATATATATATATATATATATATATATATATATATATATATATATATATATATATATATATATATATATAATAAAAGCGCGTGTATATGTGTGTGTGTGTACACAGATACACACTTTTTTTTTTCGTTTGACAGGAGCAGGGGCGGACTCTGACGATATCATACATGCATTAATCCTCTGCTTAGGTAAACGATTGGTGCCAATGTCAATGAAAGGCAGCACCAGTGTACGCCTTAACGGTTAATCCAATGTGATCGGAGTTCGCCATGCAAGACATTAACAAACTCATGTCAAGTGTACATAACGGGACTTAACTGATATGACAGGGGGAACCTTTTTTTTTAGTGTGTTTTGGAATCAACAGTTTCAACATTGAATAGTTTGGGTTGGGGTTTTTTCTTCTTTTCCCTCATTCCAATTCCACCCATTTGGTTTGGGGAAATTCCCAAGTAGGACTAAAATTATGCTGGAGAAATCTATACAGGTGTGCATTTAATGGCGACAAAAGGGCGTAGTAGTAGGAGACGGGTGTGATGAAATATTGCATAGAGATTAGAATACCACAATTGGGTGAGCTTTGGTTTAGGTCCGCTACGGCCTATTAAGCTGTTACAATTCCTCCAGGTTTCAAACGTGGAGTGGAACATTATAAAGTACATCGCATGCCAGACAGATGCTAGTTTGTCATACGTTTTACTACCCAACTGATTCTCATAACAATTTGCTCTTTGGATCGAGTGAGGAAATGCGCGTTAAGTATCTTTAATCTCTTTTGCAAGGTAGAGTGGACGTAGAATTGGATCATGTAAAGCTGAATCAGAATTTTATGCGGCGATCAAAAACATTGATAATTTGCACACTAGATTAAAATTAGATTATAGCTGTATAGGCCTATTCATTTTCGTTGATTTGAAGGGTTGAAAAAATACTAATTTGATTAATTTATACCACAATGAGGTGACTAAAGGGATATTTATGAACTAGAGAGCAAAAACAGTAATAATAATAAGTGCTAGATGTTAACATTTTTTACGAACTGGAAACGAACTGATAAAGACACACTCGATTCAAATATTTAAAGCAGAAAAATAACATCTAAAGCTAGAGAAGCACCATCCAT
>JAXRKP010002688.1:25000-37500 GCA_037039925.1 Doris montereyensis | reverse complement strand
GGCACACAAAATAGAAAGACAATCAGATAGACTTATAGAAAGACAATCATATAGGCTGGCACACAAAATAGAAAGACAATCATATAGACTGGCACACAAAATAGAAAGACAATCATATAGACTGGCACACAAAATAGAAAGACAATCAGATAGACTGGCACACAAAATAGAAAGACAATCATATAGACTGGCACTTCGTCGAAGCGTATGGATGTGAGTATGAAGTATTATGAAAGCAGATGTACTGTAAAATGCTCCCAAGACAGGTGAGAGTGAAAGGAAGTTTGATGAGCTTACACTTGTCTGTATGGGGTGAGAGAAGCTTTTCCATGACATGATGTAATGAGTGTGAGCTTACACTTGTCTGTATGGGGTGAGAGAAACTGTTCCATGACATGCTGTAATGAGTGTGAGACTACACTTGTCTATACGAGGTGAAAAGAAGTTTACAATGACATGATGTAATGAGTGTGAGACTACACTTGTCTATATAATGTGAAAAGAAGTTTACAATGACATGATGTAATGAGTGTGAGACTACACTTGTCTATATGAGGTGAAAAGAAGTTTACAATGACATGATGTAATGAGTGTGAGAGTACACTTGTCTATATAATGTGAAAAGAAGTTTACAATTACATGATGTACTGAGTGTGAGACTACACTTGTCTATATAAGGTGACAAGAAGTTTACAATGACAGGATGTTCATGAGTGTGAGACTACACTTGTCTATATGAGGTGAAAAGAAGCTTACAATGACAGGATGTTCATGAGTGTGAGACTACACTTGTCTATACGAGGTGAAAAGAAGTTTACAATGACAGGATGCTCATGAGTGTGAGACTACACATGTCTATATAAGGTGAAAAGAAGTTTACAATGACATGATGTAATGAGTGTGAGATTACACTTGTCTATATGAGGTGAAAAGAAGTTTACAATGACATGATGTAATGAGTGTGAGACTACACTTGTCTATATGAGGTGCAAAGACATTTACAATGACATGATGTTCATGAGTGTGAGACTACACTTGTCTATATGAGGTGAAAAGAAGTTTAGAATGACATGATGTAATGAGTGTGAGACTACACTTGTCTATATGAGGTGAAAAGAAGTTTACAATGACAGGATGCTCATGAGTGTGAGACTACACTTGTCTATATGAGGTGAAAAGAAGTTTAGAATGACATGATGTAATGAGTGTGAGACTACACTTGTCTATATGAGGTGAAAAGAAGTTTACAATGACAGGATGTTCATGAGTGTGAGACTACACTTGTCTATATGAGGTGAAAAGAAGTTTACAATGACATGATGTAATGAGTGTGAGCCTACATTTGTCCGTATGAGGTCAGAGGAACTATTCAATGACATCATGTAATGAGTGTGATGTAATGTTGGTGAACCTACACCTGTCCCTATGAGGTGAAGGGAAGTTTTCAATGACAAGACGTAATGTCGATGAGGCTACACTTGTCCTTATGCTGTGAGAGGAAGTTTTCAATGACATAACGTAATGAGAGTGGTGTAATGTCGGTAAGCTTACACTTGTCCGTATCAGGTGAAATGAAGTTTTCATTGTCATGATGTAATGAGTGTGATGTAATCTCGGTAAGCCTACACTTGTTTGTATAAGGTAAGAGGAACTTTTCAATGACATGATGTGATGTCAATGAGTCTACACTTGCCCATATGAGGTAAGAGGAATGTTTCTATGAAATGATGTAATGAGTGTGATGTCGTGAGTGTGATGCAATGAGAGTGATGTAATGAGAGTGATGTAATGAGAGTGGTGTAATGAGAGTGATGTAATGAGAGTGATGTAATGGGATTGATGTAATGCGAGTGATGTAATGAGAGTGATGTAATGAGAGTGATGTAATGAGAGTGATGTAATGAGAGTGATGTAATGAGAGTGATGTAATGAGGATAATGTAATGAGATTGATGCAATGAGAGTGATGTAATGAGAGTGATGTAATGAGAGTGATGTAATGAGAGTGATGTAATGTCGGTGAATCTACACTTGTCCGTATGAAGTGAGAGGAAGTTTTCAATGACATGATGTAATGAGTGTGATATAATGTAGGTAAACTTAGACTTGTTTGTATGAGGTGAGAGGAAGTTTTCAATGACATGATGTCATGAGTGTGATATAATGTAGGTAAACTTAGACTTGTTTGTATGAAGTGAGAGGAAGTTTTCAATGACATGATGCAATGAGTGTGATATAATGTAGGTAAACTTAGACTTGTTTGTATGAAGTGAGAGGAAGTTTTTCAATGACATGATGTCCATGAGTGTGATGTAATGTAGGTAAGCTTACACTTGTCGGTATGAGGTGAGAGAAAGTTTTCGATGACATGATGAAATGAGTTTGATGTAATGTCGGTAAGTCTACACTTATCCGTATGAGGATACACTGATTATAAGGCAATCTTAATTTCCGTCTTTATCTTCAAGACTGGCAAAGGTGTGGGTGTGTGTGTGTGTGTGTGTGTGTGTGTGTGTGTATGTACATACCAAGTTTAACTTTGGTCTCCATGTTGGTCAGCGATTCCCAGCGGTGCACTCCCCCTGACTGGATGTCCACGTAATAAAGTGCCTGGCTAGCTACGTCCCAGTGGGGACCTTCACCAATGCTCGGACAGCAGGCCTCTACGACAACTTCCACCTTTGGAGACGCCATGATATTCACGTGCAAGAACTACTCACCTACAAACAGCTGAAATAAAACATTTATAAATGTTAACATAGTCATGAGGTAGAAAAAAAGAGAAATGCGCCGTTTTAACATCTCATATTATGTACGTGGATCTCGGATTTGGAAAAAAAGGTTATTGGGTAGAGCGATGATTTGACGTCATGAATCATGGTTATTGGGTAGGAGCGATGATTTGACGTCATGAAACATGGCTATTGGGTATGAGCGATGATTTGACGTCATGAATCATGGCTATTGGGTAGGAGCGATGATTTGACGTCATGAAATATGGTTATTGGGTAGGAGCGATAATTTGACGTCATGAAATATGGTTGGGTAGGAGTTGATAATTTGACGTCATGAAATATGGTTATTGGGTAGGGAGCGATAATTTGACGTCATGAAATATGGTTAGTTGGGTAGGAGCGATAATTTGACGTCATGAAATATGGTTATTGGGTTGGAGCGATAATTGGACGTCATGAATCATGGAAGATGACTAAAACCCACCATTAACTTGAACATTTTCCAGAATATACACAAAACGTCATGTGCAAAGACGTGTTGACATTGTCTGGTCCAAGACAAAGTCCCCAGCAAAAGAAACCCTAGAAGGCTCCGTCATCATGACAGTGAAACACAGCAGCGGGTACTAATAATAGATTGGTCACGTGCTTTACTGCGACTCGAACTGGAATGGAACCCGGAAGGGAGACGAAGTTAGCCGACCCAGAAAGACATAAGAAAGAGTGTTTTGTTTTGGTTTGTATGTTTTTTAATCCTCCCCCATTCCTAAAGTCCACTTAGGCAAATACAACTTCATTCATATATTAATCTTCTTCTTTTGACTTTGGAGAATCTTCAAACGTAAGCTCTCACGTCTGGCTGACACAAAATAAGAACAAGAAACAGGCCACTTCGAAAACAACTCGTTTGTCATCAGGAGGTCAGAGGGTCTAGTGCAATGAAAGCAGCACTATAGATTCAAATTAGCAATTTGACACTATCTGTAACATGTACATCATATTCCAGGCCAAGAATCACTGGCTTATACTGCACACACAGTTTCCTGCTTTTTTTTTTTCTTGACACCAGACACCCACCAAATAAACAAGGAGTTTGACACACGATCAACACCAAATAAACAAGGAGTTTGACACAAGATAAACACCAAATAAACAAGGCGTTTGACACAAGATAAACACCAAATAAACAAGGAGTTTGACACAAGATCAACACCAAATAAACAAGAAGTTTGACACAAGATCAATACCAAATAAACAAGGAGTTTGACACACGATCAAAACCAAATAAACAAGGAGTTTCATACAAGATAAAACACCAATTAAACAAGGAGTTTGACACAAGATCAACACCAAATAAACAAGGTGTTAGACTAAGATGAACACCAAATGAACAAGGAGTTTGACACAAGATAAACACCAAATGAACAAGAGTTTGACACAAGATAAACACCAAATGAACAAGGAGTTTGACACACGATCAACACCAAATGAACAAGGAGATTAACACCAGACACCCACCAAATGAACAAGGTATTTGACCCAAGATCAATTAAAGGAGCAAGGAGTTTGACACAAGACCAACACCAAATGAACAAGGAGTTTGACACAAGATAAACACCAAAGGAACAAGGAGTTTGACAAAGATAAACACCAAATGAACAAGGAGTTTGATGCAAGAAAAGCACGAAATAAACAAGGAGTTTGACACAAGATAAACAGCACAGGAACAAGGAGTTTGACACAAGATAAACAGCAAAGGAACAAGGAGTTTGACACAAGATAAACAGCAAAGGGACAAGGCGTTTGACACAAGATAAACAGCAAAGGAACAAGGAGTTTGACACAAGATCAACAGCAAAGGAACAAGGAGTTTGACACAAGATAAACAGCAAAGGAACAAGGAGTTTGACCCAAGATCAACACCAAAGGAGCCAGGAGTTTGGACACAAGATCAACACTAAAATGAACAAGGAGTTTGACACAAGATAAACACCAAAGGAACAAGGAGTTTGACACAAGATAAACAGCAAAGGAACAAGGAGTTTGACACAAGAGAAAACACTAAAGGAACAAGGAGTTTACATACATAAACACCAAAGGAACAAGGAGTTTGACACAGATAAACACTGAAGGAACAAGGAGTTTGACACAAGATAAACAGCAAAGGAACAAGGAGTTTGACACAAGAAAAAAGCAAAGGAACAAGGAGTTTGACACAAGATAAACAGCAAAGGAACAAGGAGTTTGACACAAGATAAACAGCAAAGGAACAAGGAGTTTGACACAAGATAAACAGCAAAGGAACAAGGAGTTTGACACAAGATAAACAGCAAAGGAACAAGGAGTTTGACACAAGATAAAACAGCAAAGGAACAAGGACTTTGACACAAGATAAACAGCAAAGGAACAAGGAGTTTGACAAAAGATAAACAGCAGGAACAAGGGTTTGACACAAGATAAACACCAAAGGAACAAGGAGTTTGACACAAGATCAACACCAAAGGAACAAGGAGTTTGACACAAGATCAACAGCAAAGGAACAAGGAGTTTGACACAAGATAAACAGCAAAGGAACAAGTAGTTTGACACAAGATAAACAGCAAAGGAACAAAGTAATTTGACACAAGATAAACACCAAAGGAACAAGGAGTTTGACGCAAGAAAATCACGAAATAAACAAGGAGTTTGACAAAAGATAAACAGCAAAGGAACAAGGCGTTTGACACAAGATAAACAGCAAAGGAACAAGGAGTTTGACACAAGATAAACACCAAAGGAACAAGAGTTGACACAAGATAAACAGCAAATGAACAAGGAGTTTGACACAAGATAAACACCAAAGGAACAAGGAGTTTGGACACAAGATAAACAGCAAAGGAACAAGGAGTTTGACACAAGATGAACAGCAAAGGAACCAAAAGGGATTTGACACAAGATAAACAGCAAAGGAACAAGGAGTTTGACACAAGATAAACACCAAAGGAACAAGGTTTTGACACAAGATAAACAGTAAAAGGAACAAGGAGTTTGACACAAGATAAACAGCAAAGGAACAAGGAGTTTGACACAAGATCAACACCAAAGGAACAAGGAGTTTGACACAAGATCAACAGCAAAGGAACAAGGAGTTTGACACAAGATAAAACAGCAAAGGAACAAGGAGTTTGACTACAAGATAAACAGCAAGGAACAAGTAGTTTGACACAAGATAAACACCAAAGGAACAAGGAGTTTGACACAAGATAAACACCAAAGGAACAAGGAGTTTGATACAAGATAAACAGCAAAGGAACAAGGAGTTTGACTAAGATAAACACCAGCAACAAGGTGTTTGACACAAGATAAACAATTCAAAGGAAACAAGGAGTTTCACACAAGACGAACACCAAAAGGAACGAGGAGTTTAGCCTATATCATTATTGTTAAGACTATATCATTATTGTATAGACTATATCATTATTGTATGTCCTATCATTTTTGGTATAGACTGTCATTATTGTATAGACTATATAATTATTGTATAGACTATATAATTATTGTATACCCTATATTATTATTGTATAGACTATATCAATATTATATAGACTATATCATTATTGTATAGACTATATCATTATTGTATAGACTATATCATTGTTCTGTACACTATATCATTATTGTATAGACTATATCATTATTGTATAGACTATATCATTATTGTATACCCTATATCATTATTGTATAGACTATATCATTATTGTAGAGACTATATCATTATTGTATAGACTATATCATTATTGCATAGACTATATCATTATTGTATACCCTATATCATTATTGTATAGACTATATCATTATTGTATACCCTATATCATTATTGTGTGTCCTATATCATTAGTGTATAGACTATATCATTATTGTATAGACTATATCATTATTGTATAGACTATATTATTATTGTATAGACTATATCATTATTGTATAGACTATATCATTATTGTATAGACTATATCATTATTGTATATACTATATCATTATTGTATACCTATATCATTATTGTATAGACTATATTAATATTACATAGACTATATCATTATTGTATAGACTATATCATTATTGTATGGACGATATCATTATTACATAGACTATATCATTATTGTATAGACTATATCATTATTGTATACCCTATATCATTATTGTATAGACTATATCATTATTACATAGACAAATATCATTATTGTATAGACCATATCATTATTGTATAGACTATATCATTATTGTATAGACTATATCATTATTACATAGACTATATCATTATTGTATAGACTATATCATTATTGTATAGACTATATCATTATTGTATAGTTTATATCATTATTGTATAGACTATATCATTATTGTATAGACTTATATCATTATTGTATAGTTGATATCATTATTGTACAGACTATATCATTATTGTATAGACTATATCATTATTGTACAGACTATATCATTATTGTATAGACTATATCATTATTGTATAGACTATACCATTATTGTATAGACTATATCATTATTGTATAGACTGTACCATTATTGTATAGACTATATTATTATTGTATAGAATATATCATTATTGTATAGACTATATCATTATTGTATAGACTATATCATTATTGTACAGACTATATCATTATTGTACAGACTATATCATTATTGTACAGACTATATCATTATTGTAGACTATATCATTATTGTATAGACATAGACTATACCATTATTGTATAGACTATATCATTATTGTATACCCTATATCATTATTGTACAGACTATATCATTATTGTATAGACTATATCATTATTGTATATACTATAATTATTGTATACCCTATATAATTATTGTATACCCTATATCATTATTGTATACCCTACATCATTATTGTATACCCTATATCATTATTGTATAGACTATATCATTATTGTATAGACTATATCATTATTGTATAGACTATATCATTATTGTATAGTATAAATTATTGTATACCCTATATCATTATTTTATACTTATACCCTATATCATTATTGTATGTCCTATATCATTATTGTATACCCTATATCATTATTGTATACCCTATATCATTATTGTATACCCTATATTATTATTGTATACCCTATTTCATTATTGTATAGACTATATCATTATTGTATAGACTATATCATTATTTATACCCTATATCATTATTGTATAGACTATATCATTATTGTATAGACTACATCATTATTGTAAGCTTGATATCATTATTGTATGTCCTATATCATTATTGTATAGACTATATCATTATTGTATAGACTATATCATTATTGTATAGACTATATCATTAATGTATAGACTATTTCATTATTGTATAGACTATATCATTATTATATAGACAACATCATTATTGTATAGACTATATCATTATTGTATGTCCTATATCATTATTGCAACAAGAGACTATATTATTATTGTATAGACTATATCATTATTGTATAGCCTATATCATTATTCTATAGACTATATCCTTATTGTATAGACTATATCATTATTGTATAGACTATATCATTATTTGTATACCTATATCATTATTGTGTGTGCTATATCATTATTGTATGTCCTATATCATTATTGTATACCCTATATCATTATTGGTACAGACTATATCATTATTGTATAGACTATATCATTATTGTATACCCTATATCATTATTGTATTGTATAGACTATATCATTATTGTATACCCTATATAATTATTGTATACCCTATATAATTATTGTATACCCTATATCATTATTGTATACCCTATATCATTATTGTGTGTCCTATATCATTATTGTATAGACTATATCATTATTGTATAGACTATATCATTATTGTATAGACTATATCATTATTATATACCCTATATCATTATTGTATACCCTATATCATTATTGTATACCCTATATCATTATTGTATAGACTATATCATTACTGTATAGACTATATCATTATTGTATAGACTATATCATTAATGTATAGACTATATCATTATTGTATAGACTATATCATTATTGTATAGAAAACATTATTATTGTATAGACTATATCATTATTGTATGTCCTATATATTTATTGTACAGACTATATTATTATTGTATAGACTATATCATTATTGTATAGACTATATTATTATTGTATAGACTATATCATTATTGTATAGACTATATCATTATTGTATACCCTATATCATTATTCTATAGACTATATCATTATTGTATAGACTATATCATTATTGTATAGACTACATCATTATTGTATACCCTATATCATTATTGTGTGTCCTATATCATTATTGTATGTCCTATATCATTATTGTATAGACTATACCATTGTTTTATAGACTATATCATTATTGTATAGACTATATCATTATTGTATAGACTACATCATTATTATACAGACTATATCATTATTGTATAGAGCATATCATTATTGTATAGATTATATCATTATTGTATGTCCTATATCATTATTGTATGACCTATGTCATTATTGTTTGTCCTATATCATTATTGTATGACCTATGTAATTATTGTATAGACTATACCATTATTGTATAGACTATATCATTATTGTGTAGACTATATCATTATTGTATGTCCTATATCATTATTGTATGACCTCTGTCCTTATTGTATGTCCTATATCATTGTTATATAAACTATATCATTATTGTATAGACTATACCATCATTGTATAGACTATATCATTATTGTATAGATTATATCATTATTGTATAGACTATTTCATTATCCTATGTCCTATACCAGTATTGTATGTCCTATATCAATATTATATGTCCTATATCATTATTCTATGTCTTATATCATTATTGTATAGACTATATCATTATTGTATAGACTATATCATTATTGTATAGACTATATCATTATTGTATAGACTATATCATTATTGTATGTCCTATATCAGTATTGAATGGACTATATCATTATTGTATGTCCTATATCATTATTGTATAGACTATATCATTATTGTATGTCCTATATCATTATTGTATGTCCTAGTTTCATTATTGTATACCCTATATCATTATTGTGTGTCCTATATCATTATTGTATAGACTATGTCATTATTGTATAGACTATATCATTATTGTATAGACTATATCATTATTGTATAGACTATATCATTATTGTATAGAACATATCATTATTGTATAGAACATATCATTATTGTATGGACTATATCATTATTGTATGTCCTATATCATTATTGTATGTCCTATATCTTTATTGTATACCCTACATCATTATTACATAGACTATATCATTATTGTACAGACTATATTATTATTACATAGACTATATCATTATTGTATAGACTATATCATTATTGTATAGACTATATCATTATTGCATAGACTATATCATTATTGTATAGACTATATTATTATTGTATAGACTATATCATTATTGTATAGACTATATCATTATTGTATAGACTATATCATTACTGTATAACTATATCATTATTGTATAGACTATGTCATTATTGTATAGACTATATCATGATTGTATAGACTATATCATTATTGTATAGACTATATCATTATTGTATACCCTATATCATTATTGTATAGACTATATCATTATTGCATAGACTATATCATTATTGTATAGACTATATCATTATTGTATAGACTATATCATTATTGTATAGACTATATCATTATTGTATAGACTATATCATTATTGTATATCCTATATCATTATTGTATAGACTATATCATTATTGTATAGACTATATCATTATTGTATACCTATATCATTATTGTATAGACTATATCATTATTATAAGCTCTATATCATTATTGTATGTCCTGTATCATTATTGTAAGCTCTATATCATTATTGTATAGACTATATCATTATTGTATGTCATGTATCATTCTTGTATGCGTATATCATCATTATTGTAAGCCATATATTATCATTTCATGCACCATTTCATGCACTTCTTCATTTTTTAAATTCCTATATAAATATCACTGTATGTCCTGCATATCATATAGTATCATTAATGCATGCCCTGTATAAATATCATTGTATATCTTGCATATAGTATAATTATTTGAAAATCTTGTATAAATATCATTGTATGTCCTATATAATATTATTGCATGACCTGTATAAATATCATTGTTAATATTGTTATGTCCTGCATACAGCATCATTATTGCATGCCTGTATGAATATCATTGTTATGTCCTGCATACATATCATTATTGCATGCCCTGTATAAATATCATTGTTATGTCCTGCATACAATATCATTATTGCATACTCTATATAAATATCATGATCATATTTGCTGCATAAACATCAGTATTTTACGCTATATCATATCATTAATGATACCACAACTCTGTATCATTATTGTAGGCCTTGTACATGTAGACTCAATGTTAGAACAAAGGAAAAGATGATAAATCCAAAAACTAAGAAATTTCACTTAAAACAAGACAACCAAAAGAACACTAAAAGTTTGCCTTTTTATTAGGGATGCAAAAACATGAAGTTGAAATCTGAAATCACTTCGTTTATTAAATACGACCTTCTCTAAGGACTTGCTTTGTTTGTTTTTGGTTTTCAAACTTCTTGTGAATTTCTTTTGAGTCTCTTTGATATTACAAATTTGTGTTTACTGTTTTACAACAACACTTTATCTGTAAGCTATCAAATCTTTAGAGAAAATCACCCCAAGTCATATCTAGATTTAGTTCCTGGGATTTGATTGTTTCATGATAGTTTTTGATACTTTATGAATTCATATTATGTCTAATTTCTTTTTTTAAGATGTTGTGATTGAACAAACTAGGCAGGAGGAAGAGGAAGACAAAAACGAAGATAATATATGGATAAGATGCAGGAAGACATGAAAATCGTTGGTGAAAGAGATTGGGCAAAGATGTTGTGACATACTTGCTACAACTCCTCACCTATTCACATTCACATTCACATTCACATTCACATTCACATTGAACTCTTGAGTTCAATGAGGATGTACAGTGTATAGATGGTTTGTTATCGAATTCTGAAACTGAAATTGTCGCTTGTATACACACACTGCAAGCTCGTGTGACAGGCTTCAATGATATCTCTGCTGAATAGATGCCCTCATCTAAAAACTATAAATATGGAAATCAACAGTAAAACGGTGCCAATGGATATTAAATTATATAAAGGAAATTAAAAAAAGATTCCAGGGATAATCCAGGCAATGATAAGTCTGATATTGCACACCCATAGGAAGAACACTTAACACACATTTCCTCTCCTGACCTAGACCTGAAATGGGTATCCGCATCAGTAGGGAGTGAAACTGGTGACAGACTAACATGTTGTCTAGGGGTCGATGGATTACGACCTATTCCAGCAAAGAACCACAGTAAGGTCTTGCTCTATAGACCACAATGCCTTTGCAAGTGCTTTGAGTTGTTCTTGTAGACAAAAAGTACAACAAACATATTGATATAAAAATCTATGTGCATCTTTCGTAAAATTTATACTCAATTTCTAGCTCATCAATATAAAACTTGCATTGTTTGAGCGTAGATTCTAGATTTATAAGTCAGGCTCCCAAGAAGCAGGCTAGACTTATAAACCAATGCTTACTCCACTTCAAAATCCAAAACCAATTAAAAGTAGATTAATATGACAGAAAGATGCTTGGCGTTGTGAGATTTATGATTAGATTTTTCTCCAAA
>JAXRKP010002688.1:0-15000 GCA_037039925.1 Doris montereyensis | reverse complement strand
CATTGTCAGTAGTATTTATGTAGTAATATGTCACACAGGCACTTGTAAGTAGTATTTATGTAGTAATATGCCACACAGGCACTTGTAAGTAGTATTTATGTAGTAATATGTCACACAGGCACTTGTAAGTAGTATTTATGTAGTAATATGTCACACAGGCACTTAAGTAGTATTTATGTAGTAATATGCCACACAGGCACTTGTAAGTAGTATTTATGTAGTAATATGTCACACAGGCACTTGTAAGTAGTATTTATGTAGTAATATGTCACACAGGCACTTGTAAGTAGTATTTATGTAGTAATATGCCACCTAGACACTTGTAAGTAGTATTTATATAGTAATATGTCACATAGACACTTGTAAGTAGTATTTATATAGTAATATGTTACCTAGACACTTGTAAGTAGTATTTATATAGTAATATGTTACCTAGACACTTGTAAGTAGTATTTATATAGTAATATGTTACTAGACACTTGTAAGTAGTATTTATATAGTAATATGTTACCTAGACACTTGTAAGTAGTATTTATGTAGTAATATGCCACCTAGACACTTGTCAGTAGTATTTATGTAGTAATATGCGACCTAGACACTTGTCAGTAGTATTTATGTAGTAATATGCCACCTAGACACTTGTAAGTAGTATTGGTGTACTAATATGCCACCCAGACATTTGTCAGTAGTATTTATGCAGTAATATGTTACATAGACATTTGTCAGTAGTATGTATGCAGTAATATGCAACCTAGACACTTGTCAGTAGTATTTATGTAGTAATATGTTACCTAGACACTTGTCAGTAGTATTTATGTAGTAATATGTCATCTAGACACTTGTCAGTAGTATTTATATAGTAATATGTTACCTAGACACTTTAAGTAGTATTTATGTAGTAGTATGCAACCCATATACTTGTAAGTAGTATTTATGTAGTAATATGCAACCCATATACTTGTAAGTAGTATTTTTGTAGTAATATGCAACCCATATACTTGTAAGTAGTATTTATGTAGTAATATGTCATCTAGACACTTGTCAGTAGTATTTATATAGTAATATGTTACATAGACACTTTAAGTAGTATTTATGTAGTAGTATGCAACCCATATACTTGTAAGTAGTATTTATGTAGTAATATGCAACCCATATACTTGTAAGTAGTATTTTTGTAGTAATATGCAACCCATATACTTGTAAGTAGTATTTTTGTAGTAATATGCAACCCATATACTTGTAATTCGTATTTTGTAGTAATATGCCACCCAGACACATGTCCGTATGATTTTTGTAGTAATATGCAACCTAGACACTTGTAAGTAGTATTTATGTAGTAATATGTCACACAGGCACTTGTAAGTAGTATTTATGTAATAATATGTCACACAGGCACTTGTAAGTAGTATGTATGTATTAATATGCCACCTAGACACTTGTAAGTAGTATTTATGTAGTAATATGCCACCTAGACACTTGTAAGTAGTATTTATGTAGTAATATGCAACCTAGACACTTGTAAGTAGTATTTATGTAGTAATATGCCACCTAGACACTTGTAAGTAGTATTTATGTAGTGATATGCAACATAGACACTTGTCAGTAGTATTTATGTAGTAATATGCAACCTAGACACTTGTAAGCAGTATTTATGCAATAATATGCCACCTAGACACTTGTAAGTAGTATTTATGTAGTAATATGCCACCTAGACACATGTCAGTAGTATTGTCTGTAGTAATATGTTACCTAGACACTTGTCAGTAGTATTGTCTGTAGTAATATGCCACCTAGACACTTGTCAGTAGTATTGTCTGTAGTAATATGTTACCTAGACACTTGTCAGTAGTATTGTCTGTAGTAATATGTTACCTAGACACTTGTCAGTAGTATTGTCTGTAGTAATATGCCACCTAGACACTTGTAACTGGTATTTATGTATTAATACGTCACATAAAGACTTGTAATTAGTATTTATGCTGTAATATGCCACCTAGACACTTGTAACTGGTATTTATGTATTAATACGTCACATAAACACTTGTAATTAGTATTTATGCTGTAATATGCCACCTAGACACTTGTATGTAGTATTCATGTAGTAATTTGCTACGTAGACACTTGTATGTAGTATTTATGTAGTAATATGCCACCTAGACACTTGCATGTAGTATTTATGTAGTAATATGCCACCTAGACACATTTGCTTGTAGTATTTATGTAGTAATATGCCACCTAGACACATTTGCTTGTAGTATTTAGTAATATGCCACCTAGACACATTTGCTTGTAGTATTTATGTAGTAATATGCCACCTAGACACATTTGCTTGTAGTATTTATGTAGTAATATGCCACCTGAACACTTGCATGTAGTATTTATGTAGTAATATGCCACCTAGACACATTTGCTTGTAGTATTTATGTAGTAATATGCCACCTAGACACTTGCATGTAGTATTTATGTAGTAATATGCCACCTATACACTTGTATGTAGTATTTATGTAGTAATATGCCACCTAGACACATTTGCTTGTAGTATTTATGTAGTAATATGCCACCTAGACACTTGTATTAGTATTTATGTAGTAATTTGCTTTCTAGACACTAATTTATGTATTAATATGCCACCTAGACACTTGTAAGTAGTATTTATGTAGTAATATGCCACCTAGACACTTGTAAGTAGTATTTATGTAGTAATATGCAACCTAGACACTTGTAAGTAGTATTTATGTAGTAATATGCCACCTAGACACTTGTAAGTAGTATTTATGTAGTAATATGCAACATAGACACTTGTCAGTAGTATTTATGTAGTAATATGCAACCTAGACACTTGTAAGTAGTATTTATGCAATAATATGCCACCTAGACACTTGTAAGTAGTATTTATGTAGTAATATGCCACCTAGACACTTGTCAGTAGTATTGTCTGTAGTAATATGTTACCTAGACACTTGTCAGTAGTATTGTCTGTAGTAATATGCCACCTAGACACTTGTCAGTAGTATTGTCTGTAGTAATATGTTACCTAGACACTTGTCAGTAGTATTGTCTGTAGTAATATGTTACCTAGACACTTGTCAGTAGTATTGTCTGTAGTAATATGCCACCTAGACACTTGTAACTGGTATTTATGTATTAATACGTCACATAAAGACTTGTAATTAGTATTTATGCTGTAATATGCCACCTAGACACTTGTAACTGGTATTTATGTATTAATACGTCACATAAACACTTGTAATTAGTATTTATGCTGTAATATGCCACCTAGACACTTGTATGTAGTATTCATGTAGTAATTTGCTACGTAGACACTTGTATGTAGTATTTATGTAGTAATATGCCACCTAGACACTTGCATGTAGTATTTATGTAGTAATATGCCACCTAGACACATTTGCTTGTAGTATTTATGTAGTAATATGCCACCTAGACACATTTGCTTGTAGTATTTAGTAATATGCCACCTAGACACATTTGCTTGTAGTATTTATGTAGTAATATGCCACCTAGACACATTTGCTTGTAGTATTTATGTAGTAATATGCCACCTAGACACTTGCATGTAGTATTTATGTAGTAATATGCCACCTAGACACATTTGCTTGTAGTATTTATGTAGTAATATGCCACCTAGACACTTGCATGTAGTATTTATGTAGTAATATGCCACCTATACACTTGTATGTAGTATTTATGTAGTAATATGCCACCCTAGACACATTTGCTTGTAGTATTTATGTAGTAATATGCCACCTAGACACTTGTATTAGTATTTATGTAGTAATTTGCTTTCTAGACACTAATTTATGTATTAATATGCCACCTAGACACTTGTAAGTAGTATTTATGTAGTAATATGCCACCTAGACACTTGTATGTTGTATTTATGTAGTAATATGCTACCTAGACACTTGTAAGTAGTATTTATGTAGTAATATGCCACCTAGACACTTGTATGTTGTATTAGGCAGTAACGAACCTTGAGATCACCACCACGGTGGACAGGGTTGACATAAAATAAAAGAAAAATAAATAGTGTTGTATTGCGCATATCGCGGTTTCCACATTTTAAAAAGAAATACTTGCATTGTAGTTTTCGTTAATACATGCATTTCATGGCTGCCTGGATGCGGCAAACAATAATCTTGCTCATCAGCTATGTATCCATAATATAACAATATCAACATGGTATTTGATGGGGATAGTAACGTATACGACATAACGAGTGTACAAATACCTGCAATTGAATGTATTGATGCCCTTTGACCTCACATGGCGCGACCAGCTGTTACCGAAACACATCTAGTATTAATCAGGATTCAGAAGCTATTTGGATGACGTGTCCAATAAATAGACATTGTTTTGGTTTGTTTCTTATTTTGTTTTTGTGTTCTTCTTCCTCTTCCTCCTCCTCTTTCTCTTCCTCCTCCTCTTCCTCTTCCTCCTCTTCCTCTTCCTCCTCCTCTTCCTCCTCCTCCTCTTCCTCCTCCTCCTCTTCCTCCTCCGCCTCCTCTTCCTCCTCTTCCTCCTCTTCCTCCTCCTCCTCCTCTTCCTCCTCCTCCTCTTCCTCCTCTTCCTCCTCTTTCTCTTCCTCCTTCTTCTCCTCCTCTTCCTCCTCATCCTCCTCTTCCTCCTTCCTCCTCCTCTTCCTCCTCTTCCTCCTCCGCCTCCACCTCTTCCTCCTCTTCCTCCTTCTTCGCCTCCTCCTCTTCCTCCTCCTTCGCCTCCTCCTCTTCCTCCTCCTCCTCCTCTTCTTCCTCTTCCTCCTCCTCCTCCTTCTCTTCCTCCTCCTTCGCCTTCTCCTCTTCCTCCTCCTCCTCCTCTTCCTCCTCCTCCTCCTCTTCCTCCTCCTTCGCCTCCTCTTCCTCCTCCTCCTCCTCTTCTTCTTCCTCCTCCTTCGCCTCCTCTTCCTCCTCTTCCTCCTCCTCGTCCTCCTCCTCTTCCTCCTCCTCCTCTCCCTCCTCCTCCTCCTCCTTCTTCTTCTTCTTCTTCTTCTTCTTCTTCTTCTTCTTCTTCTTCTTCTTCTTCTTCTTCTTCTTCTTCTTCTTCTTCTTCTTCTTCTTCTTCTCTTCTTCTTCTTCTCCTTCCTCTTCTTCCTATTCTTCTTAATCTTCTTCTTCTTTTTCTTCTTCTTCTTCTTTTCTTCTTCTTCTTCTTCTTCTTTTCTTCTTCTTCTTCTTCTTCTTCTTCTTCTTCTTCTTCTTCTTCTTCTTCTTCTTCTTCTTCTTCTTCTTCTTCTTCTTCTTCTTCTTCTTCTTCTTCTTCTTCTTCTTCTTCTTCTTCTTCTTCTTCTTCTTCTTCTTCTTCTTCTTCTTCTTCTTCTTCTTCTTCTTCTTCTTTTCAAATTTTTCTCACTATATTTCATTGATTTTCAAATTGTTCTCACTATATTGCATTAATTTTCAAATTTGTCTCACTATCTTGCATTGATTTTCAAATTTGTCTCACTATATTGCATTGATTTTCAAATTATTCTCACATATTGCATTGATTTTCAAATTTTTTTCACTATATTGCATTGATTTTCATATTATTCTCACTACATTGCATTGATTTTCAAATTATTCTCACTATATTGAATTGATTTTCATGTTATCATCCATATAACTCATTCTATTGATTTTCATGTTACCATCAAACTATTCTATTGATTTTCATGTTACCATCACCTATAACTATTCTATTGATTTTCATGTTACCATCCGTATAACTATTCTATTGATTTTCATGTTACATCCGTATAACTATTCTATTGGTTTTTCATGTTACCATCCGTATAACTATTCTATTGATTTTCATGTTACCATCCATATAACTATTCTATTGATATTCATGTTACCATCCGTATAACTATTCTATTGGTTTCTATTGATATTCATCCGTATAACTATTCTATTGGTTTTCACCATATAACTATTCTATTGATATTCATGTTACCATCCATATAATTATTCTATTGATATTCATGTTACCATCCGTATAACTATTCTATTGGTTTTCATGTTATCCGTATAACTATTCTATTGGTTTTCAAGTTACCATCCGTATAACTATTCTATTGATTTTCATGTTACCATTCATATAATTATTCTATTGATATTCATGTTACCATCCGTATAACTAATCTATTGGTTTTCCTGTTACCATCCGTATAACTATTCTATTGATTTTCAAGTTACCATCCATATAACTATTCTATTGATTTTCAAGTTACCATCCATATAACTATTCTATTGATTTTCAAGTTACCATCCGTATAACTATTCTATTGATTTTCAAGTTACCATCCGTATAACTATTCTATTGATATTCATGTTACCATCCGTATAACTATTCTATTGGTTTTCAAGTTACCATCTGTATAACTATTCTATTGATATTCATGTTACCATCCGTATAACTATTCTATTGGTTTTCAATTTACCATCCGTATAACTATTCTATTGATTTTCAAGTTACCATCCATATAACTATTCTATTGATTTTCAAGTTACCATCCGTATAACTAATCTATTGGTTTTCATGTTACCATCCGTATAACTATTCTATTGATTTTCAAGTTACCATCCGTATAACTATTCTATTGATTTTCAAGTTACCATCCGTATAACTATTCTATTGGTTTTCAAGTTACCATCCGTATAACTATTCTATTGATTTTCAAGTTACCATCCGTATAACTATTCTATTGATTTTCAAGTTACCATCCGCATAACTATTCTATTGGTTTTCAAGTTACCATCCGTATAACTATTCTATTGATATTCATGTTACCATCCGTATAACTATTCTATTGGTTTTCAAGTTACCATCCGTATAACTATTCTATTGATATTCATGTTACCATCCGTATAACTATTCTATTGGTTTTCAAGTTACCATCCGTATAACTATTCTATTGGTTTTCATGTTACCATCCGTATAACTATTCTATTGATTTTCAAGTTACCATCCGTATAACTATTCTATTGGTTTTCAAGTTACCATCCGTATATTTTATTGAATTTCAGATAAGATTGAGAAAGACACTTGACACACAGTCGATCCAAATGGTGCAAATGATCCAAATGGTGCAAATGATCCAAATAGTGCAAATGATCCAAATGGTGCAAATGATCCAAATGGTGCAAATGGTGCAAATGATCCAAATGGTGCAAATGATCCAAATGGTGCAAATGATCCAAATGGTGCAAATGATCCAAATGGTGCAAATGGTGCAAATGATCCAAATGGTGCAAATGGTGCAAATGGTGCAAATGATCCAAATGGTGCAATGAGTACAAGCACTAGCTGTCGACTAATACTTACGTCAAACTAGCATCCTGTCCAAGAAATGGTTATTACTATCTTGGTCGCTTCACGCTATATTAACTGGGATAAGCTCCGGCTATTTGAGCCATGATATTTACAATAGAAATCTAAATCTTATCAAACACAGTTACTGAAAGAGAAGAAATCAACTTCATATTTCATGTAGACATAAATAAAATTTGTATATCCACATTTAAAATTGTGTACGTTTTATCAACCACTTGGAGACCGGAAGTCAAATATTGGAAGCGACATCCTGCATAGTTGCCATCTTCAACTGTCGATGTGACTGTTACCAACCGATTCAGGACTGTCCTGTAATTGATATGACAGCGATAATAAATCAAATAAGCGTTAAAACTTTATAGGGATTGATACAAGTCATAGGATAAGTGGTCATCCAGTAATGATACAAGTCATAGAGATAAATAATTGATGATCCAGTAATGATACAAGTCATAGGGATAATTGGTGATCCAGTAATGATACAAGTCATAAGGATAATTGGTATCCAGTAATGATACAAGTCATAAGGATAATTGATGATCCAGTAATGATACAAGTCATAAGGATAATTGGTGATCCAGTAATGATACAAGTCATAAGGATAATTGGTGATCCAGTAATGATACAAGTCATAGGGATAATTGGTGATCCAGTAATAAGGCTGCCGGAATCGAGATCATCAGTTACTGGGTTCAAATCCTTGTAATTATAATGCCAATTCTCATTTTGTGTTCCTTGGAAAACCCACTAAACCCATGTCATTTGTCCCAACCCAATTCACCAAGGTGCAAATGGGTACCAGCATGACATAGAGAGTAAAATCTAGCGTCCTGTCTACGATCAAATGGATCTTCAGCTAGTTCTCTTCATATCAGCGAAATCATACTAAGCTTGGCTCTGTGCGCGTTTTAATAGGATGGCCTTGAAAGAAATGAGTACTTTTATTATTTAACATCATTACAGTCATCTTGTACTCATTTTACCGAGTATGATTAGATTGATGAGTTTTTTTTTGTTTTTTGTTTGTTGTTATTTTCCATTTACCTCGTCCATGGTTGCGGTGATCTCATAGTGAATTAGGACGAAACAGCAAGATGAAAAGATATTTGAAAAAAAGAAGGAAATGAAAGAAGTGGGATCTCTTGTAGCACATCCAACTGCCCACCAACAAAACTACCAACATCACACCGACATACTATCAACAGCACACCGACATACTGCCAACAGCACACCGACATACTACCAACAGCACACCGACATACTACCAACAGCACATCGACATACTACCAACAGCACATCGACATACTACCAACAGCACACCGACATACTACCAACAGCACATCGACATACTACCAACAGCACACCGACATACTACCAACAGCACATCGACATACTACCAACAGCACATCGACATACTACCAACAGCACACCGACATACTGCCAACAGCACACCGACATCTACCAACACCACACCGACATATACCAACAGCACATCGACAAACTACCAAACTACCAACTGCCCACCAACAAACTACCAACTGCCCATCAACAAACTACCAACTGCCCACCAACAAACTACCAACAGCACATCGACATACTGCCAACAGAAAACCGACATCTACCAACACCACACCGACATATACCAACAGCACATCGACAAACTACCAACAGCACATCGACATACTGCCAACAGCACACCGACATCTACCAACACCACACCGACATATACCAACAGCACATCGACAAACTACCAACAGCACATCGACAAACTACCAACAGCACATCGACATACTACCAACAGCCCACCAACAAACTACCAACTGCTCACCAACAAACTACCAACAGCACCGACATACTACCAACAGCACATCGACATACTACAAACAGCACATCGACAAACTACCAACAGCACATCGACATACTACCAACAGCACATCGACATACTACCAACAGCACATCGACAAACTACCAACAGCACATCGACATACTACCAACAGCACATCGACATACTACCAACAGCACATTGACAAACTACCAACAGCACATCGACAAACTACCAACAGCACATCGACATACTACCAACAGCACATCGACAAACTACCAACAGCACATCGACATACTACCAACAGCACATCGTCAAACTACCAACAGCACATCGACATACTACAAACAGCACATCGACAAACTACCAACAGCACATCGACATACTACCAACAGCACATCGACAAACTATCAACAGCACATCGACATACTACCAACAGCATCGACAAACTACCAACAGCACATCGACAAACTACCAACACCACACCGACAAACTACCAACAGCACACCGACAAACTACCAACAGCACACCGACAAACTACCAACAGCACACCGACAAACTATCAACAGCACACCGACAAACTACCAACAACACACCGACATACTACCAAAAGCACACCGACAAACTACCAACAGCACACCGACAAACTACCAACAGCACACCGACATACTGTCAACAGTAAACCGACAAACTACCAACAGCACACCGACAAACTACCAAAGCACACTGATAAACTACCAGCAGCACACCGACAAACTACCGACAGCACACTGACAAACTACCAACAGCACACCGACATACTACCAAAAGTACACCGACAAACTACCAACAGCACACCGACAAACTAGCAACAGCACACCGACATACTGTCAACAGTAAATCGACAAACTACCAACAGCACACCGACATACTGTCAACAGTAAACCGACAAACTACCAACAGCACACCGACATACTGTCAACAGTAAACCGACAAACTACCAACAGCACACCGACAAACTACCAGCAGCACACCGACATACTGTCAACAGTAAACCGACAAACTACCAACAGCACACCGACATACTGTCAACAGTAAACCGACAAACTATCAACAGCACACCGACATACTGTCAACAGTAAACCGACAAACTACCAACAGCACACCGACATACTGTCAACAGTAAACCGACAAACTACCAACAGCACACCGACATACTGTCAACAGTAAACCGACAAACTACCAACAGCACACCGACATATTGTCAACAGTAAACCGACAAACTACCAACAGCACACCGACAAACTATCAAAAGCACATTAGACTAAGCAGTTGCATGGGTATTTTGGTAATGACATGATATTAAGGAAGGGGCAGCGACATAATGTGTGCGTATGTATGCAGTTGTGTGTGTGTGTGTGTGTGTGTGTAGGTTTGTGTGTGTGTGTCGGTGTGTTTTTGCATCTATGCGTAGGTGATGTGTGTTTCGAGTGGAGGTAGCTAGACATATAGATAGATAAATATATAGATAGATAGGTAGGTTGGTAGATAGATAGATAGGTTGGTATATATATATATATATATATATATATATGTGTATGTTTGTATATATATATATATATTATATATATTATATATTCTTATATATATATGTGTTGTTTGTATATTGTATGTGTATGATGTATTGTTTATTCTTATATAGGTAGGTAGAAAGATAGATATATAGATATATAGGTAGATAGATATATATATATATATATAGGTAAATAGATATATAGATATATAGGTAGAAAGATAGATATATAGATATATAGGTAGATAGATATATAGATATATAGGTAGATAGATATATAGATGTATAGGTAGATAGATATATAGATATATAGGTAGATAGATATATAGATATATAGGTAGATAGATATATAGATATATAGGTAGATGGATATACAGATATATGATTAAGTTTGCTCACAAGGCGTGCTGAAGTAATTGGTTGAAGTCAAGACCTGCCGTTGACAAAGAAAGTTACCTCCTTACGAAGAGAAAAGTCAAAGAGCTTTGTGATGAAGCGAAACGATATTATTACATCACTAACTTTGTCGACGTCAAAAAACCCTAAAGAATTTTTTCCATCTTTCTGATGAACTTTTTGCCAAGGAAAAAAAGTTAACTTACCAATACAAATTTCAAAAGAAGAGCTACCAGATACATTCGGTGATTTTTTCAGCAATAAAATCGACTAGATTCGTACTGAACTTAAGGAAACAGATACTGTTATTGATGTTTCTAGAAAATATTGTTTTAGGAGACATCATTTCATCTTTTAAAGCTTGTTTCAGACGAGGAAGTTAAAGACTTTATTTTTTTTTAATCAAAATCAAAATTCTGTGATCTTGATCCTTTCCCTACGGACTTACTTAAAACATGTATTGACGAAATAGTTCCATATATAACTTTGATTGTGAATGATTCCCTCAAGACAGGTATTGTGCCAGATATTTACAAAACTGATATATTAAGACCACTTTTAAAGAAAACAAAGTTTGACCCTGAAATACTCAAAAATAACCAATTCCAATTTACTTTTTTATCAAAGATTCTAGAAAAAATTGTACTCAAACAGTTGTTATCATATTTGGACAAAGATTTTCTATAACAAGCATTCCAATCTACATATCGAGCTAACCATAGCACTGGAACCGCTTTGTTACGAGTTTTAAAGGATCTATTGCTCGATTACACTTTTAAATATTTTAGATTTTTCAGTTGCATTCGACACCATCGATCACCATATCCTGCTTGTTGTTTCATGCAGTATTTGGCATCTCGGGCACAGTGTGGTCTTGGTTCGAATCCTATCTTTGAACCGAAAACAGTTTATTCTTATAGAAAGTTGTAGATCCAGAAAATTACATTTAGAAATACGGCTTGCCGTATTGTCTGTGCTAGAGCCAATTCTTTTTATCATGTAGACTAGCCCATTATCTGAAATCTTCAAAGAAGGTTCAATGTCTTACCATCAGTATGCTGATGATACCCAATTCTACAATGTTAATATCAATGTTGGCTTAGATGAAATCATCAGAAAAAGCGAAGCTTGCCCAAAAGCCCATTCGGAGAAATAAATATAATATACCCAGCGTGACCTTTCCCCGACGAAATGGAAACGAACACAGACTGTGATTTTGGAACATGGAATATTAGGGCAATAAATGGAAAAGAGTTAGCATTAGTTGAAGAAATGAAAATTTCAAAGTAGACATTTTGGCTATCACAGAAACAAAGAAAAAAGGACAAGGAATAGAAAATGTAGGACCAAATAATATTTGAATCTTCTCAGGAGAAGATGTCAAAGATAAAGCTAGAGCAGGAGTAGATCTCTTAGTGCATAAAAGGCATGAATATTTACTAGAAAGTTGGAAATTTATAAACTCACGGCTATAAGAGATAAATATTGAACCAAAAGGAAGAAACATTGATTTATTAATAGCTTATGGACAAAATGACGATGCCACTAAAGAAGAAAAAGATACCCTCGAAAATGATTTACAAAAAACTGCAGGGAATCTTGAACACAAACAGGAACTAATGGTTTTAGGAGATTTAAATACTAGAGTAGGCAACAATATAGAAACATTACGAGGAGTAATAGGTAAAGAAGGAGAGACATCAACTTCTCCAAATGGAGAGAGACTAATACATTTTTGCGTAAAGAATAACACGAAAACAGCCAACACCTTTTTTTCCTCATAACGATATCCACAAATATACCAGAGTAAATGAAGACAGGTGTGAAAAGTCAATGATAGACTACATAGTAGTTAGCAGCTCCCTTTTACAGTACATTGAATGCAAGAGTAAACAAGGGAGCAGAAATATTTAGTGATCATCACCTAGTGATTGCCAAAATGAGATTACTGACTGAAAAAAGGAAAAAGAAAAGGAAAGAAAGAAAGCTACTAAACTCAAAATAGAGATGGTAAATAAACCAATAGTAAAAGAGATATACCAATCTAGGATAAAGATTTATCAGTGAAAGGCAGATGGATCTGAATGATAGCACAAATGAAGAGCACGAGAAAGACCAAAACATGCCCTATACGACAAATTAAGAAGGCCAAAAGGAGAAATAATGAAAGAAGACAGCCAAATCAAGGAAGCGTGGAGAAATTATTTTCAACAATTACATAATCCCTCCAGAACATATGAAACAATGAGTCAATATCAATTAGTAAGAGTATCAAGTAATCCAGAGGACACAGCTGAAGATGTAGATGTATCAACGGAAGAAATCCAAATAGCTATAAGAAAAATGAAATTAGAAAGCCTCAGGAACAGATCAAGTTCATCCAGACATGATTAAAAACCAAGGAGAGAGGCAGACAAACTACTACATGCAATATGCCAACAAGCATGGAGGTCCAAACAGGTGCCAGACGACTGGAAAAAGGAACGGGAATACAAATACATAAGAAAGGATCAACTATGGAATGCTCAAACTATAGAGGATATGACTACTTAGCTTACCAGGAACAGTGTATGCCAGGATACTGAAATGAGACTAAGGAAAAGAGTAGAGGATCAGATTTAAGAACATCAGAGTGGATCTAGATCAGGAAGATGTGTACAGGACCACATATTTACAATTAGACAAATAATAGAAACATTCCTTGAGAGAAATATTAACTTGCATCTGGGTTATATAGATCTGGAAAAGGCATTTGACACTGTGAGGAGGATGAACTATGACATTCCTTAAAAGAACTCAATGTAGAGCAAAATTTAATAGAAGCCGTACACGATTTTACAATAAACCAACATGTGCAGTGAACGTAGCTTGAAACATATCTATAGAATTTGATGTAGATATAGGAATAAGACAGGGTTGTATCCTTAGTCCTCTTTTCTTTATCACATTTATGGATTCAGTCGCAAAGGCATCCTCAAAAAGGAAGACAATGAATGTAGGTATGTGGAAGCTCAAACCAGCAATGTATCAATGCTTTCATTTGTCGATGATTTAGCTCTGTTTTTTGTAAAATCAGAAGTCACCTTCAGTCGAATATCAACATTATGAACAATGAACTAAATAAAGAAAGGAGAGTAAATGGAAAGAAAACCAAAAACAATGCTAGTAACTAGGGAAGCTAAAACACAAACTCTTAAATAGGGCAGAGTTTAGAACAAGCTCACAGCTACAAATACCTTGGAGTAATGATTAACTTTGAGGAAGCTAAGAGAAGAAATCATTCTAGGAATCAAAAATGCAAGTGCATGATATATATATCTAGGAAAAGTATTTGTAGGTAAACAAGAATGGTCAACGAAAAACTAAATAAAAAGGAAGTATACAACACAGTTTATTGTCCTACTCTCCTCTATGGCAGTGAAACATGGACCTTAGACAGTAGAGAATACAGTAGAGTACAGGCAGCTGAAATGAAATATCTAAGAAGAGTAGTAGAGAAAACTCAAAGAAACAAAATCAGAAACACAACAATAAGAGATCAAACCAAAGCAGATGGCATAAAAACTAAGATAAAAATAAGTCAACTGAGATGGTTTGGGCATAAACAGAATGAATGACAATAGAATAGCTAAAATCAGTATACAATGCTAAAGCCCAAGGAAAAGACCAAAAGGCAGACCTCGGAGAAAGTGGGAAGAAGATATAAAAGAGGTATTGAAGAATAGAAATGTAATATTTTTGGTAGGAAAACAGAAATATGCCAGGATAGGGGATCCTGGAGAGAATCATCTCGGGCATCTGGAATTGCATACACCGTATGGTAGAATGGGAAGTGATAAAGACAGAGAGAGAGATAGATACAAATATATTAAAGGCAAGCCCTATTTGTAGTGTTACTATC
>JAXRKP010002687.1:35000-37500 GCA_037039925.1 Doris montereyensis | reverse complement strand
CCATTTACCATTGAATCACTCAAGTGTAAATGGGCACGTGCATGCATACATAGTAAAAACATACATACATACACATATATACATACATACATACATACATACATACATCATACATACATACATTCATACACTATTGCATACATACATGCATACATACCTACATACTCTATACATACATAACGTACATACACATACATACGTACATACGTGCATACATACATACATCCCATACATACATATATAAATACATGCATCATACTCATTGATTCATACATACATACACACATACATACATGCATACATACATACATCCATAAACATACATTTGACAATATACTGGTATACATACATACTCATACATACTACATACATACATAATGTTAGCAAGTGTATAACATGCATAAAGGTTTATATATTGATATTTTTCAATCAACGTAGACAAACCCAGGAGTCGACAAGAAAAATCAGCTCTGCAGAAACCATCCACCTATCATTGACATTTATCTATGTATCTAAGGAGACCTTTTAAATCTCATTTCAAGACAGGATCTATCTATCTATCTATTTATCTATCTATCTATCTATCTATCTATCTATCTATCCCTATCTATCTTCGATCTATCTATCTATCTATCTAACTAAGGATCCATCTATCTATCTATCAATCTATCTATCTATCTAAAGAAAAATCTAACTATCCATATGTCTATTTATCTAAAAATCTATCTATCTATCTTCATAAAAACTATTTACAGACAAGAAATCTATGTATCTATCTATAATGTTATCCATATATCTATCTATTTATATCTATCTATCTATCCAATCTATCTATATCCTTCTATCTATCTATCCAATCTACCTATGACCTTTCTATCTAAAATCTAACTATCCGTATCTATCTATGTATCTGGTGTATTATCTATCTTGTCAATCATTTATCCATCTATCTATCTATTTGTCAATCTAACTATCTATCTATCTATCAAACTCTGATCTACATCGTATTTACCTATCTATTTGTTCTATTATTCATCTATCAGACCAATTGTTAAATCTCTTTCTATTTGTCGATCTAACTATCCATCTATGTATCTATAATCCATCCATATGTCTATCTGTTTCTTATCTAACTATCCATCTATCTATCTATCCAATATATCTATCTATCATAAAATCTGGAATTGTCTAACTATTTTCTATCTATCTATCTATCTATCTATCTATCTATCTATCTATCTAAACTATCTATCTATCTATCTATCTATCTATATCTATCTATCTATCTATCGATCTATTTATCTATCTATCTATTTATAATATACCTATCTATATATCTATCTATCTATCTATCTATCTATCTATCTATATATCTATCTATCTATCTATCTATCTATCTATTTATCTATCTGTTGTACCTGCCTATCTATTTGTCTATCTATCTATCTATCTATATATCTATCCATCTATCTATCTATCTCTATCTATCTTTCTGCTTTAACTATCCATGTATCTATCTATATTACAACTATCCATCTGTCATCTCTTTTCTTAAAACTTCCATCTATCTATCTATAATCAAACTATCTATCTATGGTTCAGGTCGTACATCAGCAATAGATATATAATCTATCAGTCCATATGTCTATCTATCAAATCGATTACCTTCTTCATTTCTATCTATAATCTAACTATCCAATGTTTATCTGTTGTCAATCTAACTATCCATGTATCTATCTATCCATCTATTATCCACATTTGTCAAATCTCAACTATCCATCTATCTATCTGGACTGCCAATCTAACTTCCATGTATGATTGCTATAATCCTAACTATCCATATGTCTACATCAAATTCTAAGAAGAAGAAGACGAAGAAGAAGAATTACAAGAAGAAGAAGAAGAAGAAGAAGAAGAAGAAGAAGAAGAAGAAGAAGAAGAAGAAGAAGAATCCATATGTCTAGAAGAAGAAGAAGAAGAAGAAGAAGAAGAAGAAGAAGAAGAAGAAGAAGAAGAAGAAGAAGAAGAAGAAGAAGAAGAAGAAGAAGAAGAAGAAGAAGAAGAAGAAGTAGAAGAAGAAGAAGAAGAAGAAGAAGAAGAAGAAGAAGAAGAAGAAGAAGAAGAAGAAGAAGAAGAAGAAGAAGAAGAAGAAGAAGAATGACAAACGTACACATTGACAAACGTACACAATGACAAACGTACCCAATGACAAACGTACCTAATGACAAACGTACACATTGACAAAGGTACACAATGACAAACATACACAATGACAAACGTACACATTGACAAAGGTACACAATGAGAAACGTACCCAATGACAAAGGTACACAATGACAAATGTACCCAATGACAAAGGTACACAATGACAAACATACCTAATGACAAACGTACCCAATGACAAACGTACACATTGACAAAGGAACACAATGGCAAACGTACACATTGACAAAGGTAGACAATTAGAAACGTACCCAATGACAAACGTAGACAATGATAA
>JAXRKP010002687.1:25000-30000 GCA_037039925.1 Doris montereyensis | reverse complement strand
CGAGTTCATAATGCACTTCTACCGCCCTCAGCCAATCAAGACCTTGCTTAAAATGGGACTACAACTCTAGAGCTCAGTGACGTGCACCTTAGCGACAGGGTGTTTCTATATCAACATGGCAGACAATGCAATCTTCCAAGCTTTATTTATTGCATTCAATCTGATTCAGTACAATAATTCATCGAATAAAGGCTCATGAAGTTTTCACAGTTAAGAAGGAAAGGGATCAAAGCAGACGTGAGGCTGATAAAAACAAAGTTAGCGGAGCGAAAATAGTTATACATAGATCTGGATCTAGATAGGAAATTCTGAAAAAATTATTGGGTATCGTTAGTCGTCGGGAACGGGCATGCTGACTCTAAATCTAGAACTAGTTTCTTTTTTTTCTTTTTTTTTTTCCCCCACCTTTCCTGACTGTCGACTATCTTTTTTTTTCTTCTTTTTTTCCCAATATTAATATTTTATTTAACACTTTAAATAAAACAATATGTCATTAAAAGATTATTTCAACTGGTCATGTATTCATAATGAAAATAATAATAATAATAATAATAATAATAATAATAATAATAATAATAATAATAATAATAATAATAATAATAATAATAATAATAATAATAATAATAATAATAATAATAATAATAATAATAATAATAATAATAATAATAATAATAATAATAATAATAATAATAATAATAATAATAATTAATTTATAATTCATTTCTATAGCGTCCACTCCCATCTTACAACAGCCTCTAGGCGCATTTATACATACATAGTAAAAAAAACATGAGCAATGTACATAAATACATGACAGCATAATATCATTTATAAAGGTGTATGGTACATGCATGAAAATCGCATAATGAAAACAATGACTTTTCTTCTAAGAAGCATCGCATGAGGCATGTTTTATGTTTTTTAAATGTGTCTTCCAACGTGTCAACCACAGATTGTATTGACGGCGGAAGAGTATTCCAGACGTGATTTTAAAAAGAGCGTATTTAGAGGAGTGCAGTGACAGTTTTGTCAGGCCTTTCTTTGGGGGAACGCTTAACAGACATTGATTTGTAGATTTCAGTTGGCGAGATGGAACATAACCAGAGATCAGGTCATTTAAATAATTTGGAGCTCTATCAGTTTTACATTTGTGACACAACGTCGCAATTTTGTATATTATTCGTTTATCGATCGGAAGCCAATGCAGAGACATGAACATAGGGGTAATGTGTTCATATTTCTTTTTCTTCAAAATCACTCTGGCCGCATGGTTTTGGATACGTTGGGGCTTATGAATCAAGACATCAGGTAAAATATAAAACAGGGAGTTGCAATAATCAATTTTCCAAAAAATGTGTGCCGAAGTCAATGTTTTAAGAGAACTTGAATTAAGAAAGTTTTGATAGTTGGCCTAATCATCTGATTTCGAGGTAAAGAGTTTTACAGAGATGGTTTGTATGATGTTCTATAGATAAATTATCATCGAAATATACCCCAACATTTTTAGCGTTCTGAGTAAATTTTATTTCTTCGTTTTCGACCCTCATAGAGTTAGTTCTGTCAGGCAAACTGAGATCTTTTGGATTACATAGTAATATTTCGGTTTTTTCTTCATTCAGTTTAAGCTTGTTAGTAGGCATCCACGCTTTTACATGAGATATACATAATTCCATGGATTTCAAAATATAATTTGTATTTATAGACATGGCAGATTTGTAAAGTTGCGTATCATCAGCATACATGTGATGGTTTACCCCATGCTGTTTGACAATATCACCAAGCGGTTGTGTATACAATGTATATAGTAGGGGACCAAGCACTGACCCTAGTGGAACCCCATACTTGAGTGGAAAAGGAGAAGATTGCACTTTATCAAGAGATAGATTGGGTACAATCATGAAGATATGATATAAACCAGTCAAGCACAGTGCCCTCTAGACCAAACGTTTTGGAAAGTCACTCAATAAGAATAGAATGGTCAAGTGTCAAACGCCGCGCTTAAATCAAGCAGGGTTAAGACTGACACTTTGCGTTCATCGGCAGCGCACAATAAATCATTTTGTATCTTAAGCAAGGCTGTTTCCGTGTTGTGATATTGTCTGTAAGCTGACTGATTGGGCTCGAATAATTTATATTTCAGAAGATGTTTCTTTAATTGCATTGCAACGACCGTTTCCCAAATCTTCGATAAAAATGGGAGGTTCGAAACAGGTCTATAGTGTTTTAATTCTTCAGGAGATAAGTTGGGTTTCATAAGTAGAGGGTTACAATTGCGTGTTTAAAGGTCTTGGCTACAATTCCAGTTTTTAGAGATTCATTAACAATGGTTGTTAGAACAGGAGCTAGGTGATCTAGATATCTAACTAATAATGGTGAGTCAATCGGATCAAGGTAGCATGATTTCGGTGGTGAAGATCTTATAAGGGTCTTGAGATTCCTCTCTGTGACCGTGTGACTGTGGAATTCACAGGAGACCGTATAACTCTCAAATTATTTGAAAATCGGTGATGAATGATGAGGCTGGTCGAGATTGTTTCTGAATAGATGCACTTTATCCTTGAAATAATGTCCAAATACGTCAGGTAAGTCATTCCTTGAGTAACCGGTTGGAACATTTTCTTTGTCAGATTTGCTGGCTTTGCCCGTCATTTCGCTGGTTATGTGAAACGGCACACGCAGTTGTGCACTCGTTGATTTTGCTGTTATAATAATTATTCAGCCTTTGCAGCTTTAATTAGTAGCTTCATTTGGTTGTTATAACATTCAGCCTTTGCAGCTTTAATTAGTAGCTTCATTTTGTTGTTATAACATTCAGCCTTTACAGCTTTAATTAGTAGCTTTATTTGGTGGTGATCGAACAACTGCCTCAGTGTGTTGTTGTAGGTTTCGATGATGTTGGTACTTGCCAGGAGGTTCAGGACAACGCGTTCAATGTCAGCCTCTAGTGTCGTGTGATCAAAAGCTTTTCTTCTTGATGTAAGTTTTCGTCTGGGAGTTGGTTTTTTGACGTTGATTTCGAAAGTAATGACGTAGTGCTCAGAGACGCCTTTATCCGCTACGTTAAGGTTGTAAATGTCCTCGTTGTCATCGGTTACAACCCAGTCTAATGTATGTTGTTTTACATGCGTTGCCGTGTTTACGTGCTGCTTGAAGCTATTTGATGTTAGAATTGATTTTACGGTCGTGTAACTTTCTGGCAGGGTTTGAAAATCGACAACGAAATCCGATACTTTAAGTTTGTTCTTCTTACTAGGTGGTGGACGATATATGCACATGAAGGTTGTTCATTGTCCCTTTGTTTGAAATGTGCACTCACAACATTCGAATGATTTAAGTGTGGTGATCGTTTTCGTTTTTATGTTAAGATTGCACCTGCTAATTACGCACAGCCCCCCCTCCGCCCCTCCCGAAACGCTGAGTCTCGGTACGGGTGTTGGTTTGAACCCTGGGGAGTTAGGTCGTTGATGATTACCTCATCACCTTTTGGTTGAAGCCATTATTCTGTGAGGAAAGTAATATCAACATCAGATTCAATAATCAGGTCTTGAATCAGTCCGCTTTTTATTTAGTGATGACTGAGCGTTCAAGAGAAGAACTTTAACATGGTTATTATCCTTTTCATGTCAATTGTCTGTGAAATTATCTGTTGTCCTTGCGCAGGGCTGAACATTGGGCTGGTCAGGATTATTATTAAATGTCGAGATCAACTGGTGTGTTGCTTTTCTACTGCGCATAACCCTTGGGATGTGCTCAGGGAATGCGATGTTTTCGTTGGTTTGTCTTGCCCAGTTGTTGTTATTTTCGTCGTTGTTGTGGTTGTTATCAAAACAAGGAACCGTCGTGAGCGTTTGAGGGGGCGGGGCTTACGACTGCAACGTTGGGACCTGCAACCATAGATTGTTTGAATAAGTCGTCGCTTACGTTGGCCACCACGACATTGTCTCTGGCCGTTCGTAAAAAAGTCGCTTTTAATGTTATTGTTTGTGAGCGTGAATGGTTTGTAACACGTGGTGAATAAAAATCGGATAATGGAAAGGAGTAAAAATGTCACCAAACCTGAACGACTGCAATGACTTGATGTCATAAAATCCATCTTCAAATTTAGAAATAAACGAAAACGACTTATTTGAAATAGAAAATTCAAACACATTTCAGAAGTCTAGGATGTGACGAATGTGTAGATATAAGAATCCAAGATGTTAAAAATGAAATCGACACATAGAAATCCAGGTTAGGGTGGAGCACAGAAACACGTCTGCCTTCGAGGCGAATAACACACGAAATAACAGTGTAAAAATGATATTATTATAATGATTCTTCAAACATTATCAAGGGCAAATAACAGTGTAAAAATGATATTATTATAATGATTCTTCAAACATTATCAAGGGCAAATAACAGTGTAAAAATGATATTATTATAATGATTCTTCAAACATTATCAAGGGCAAATAACAAAATGATATTATTATAATGATTCTTCAAACATTATCAAGGGCAAGTAACAGTGTAAAAATGATATTATTATAATGATTCTTCAAACATTATCAAGGGCAAATAACAGTGTAAAAAATGATATTATTATAATGATTCTTCAAACATTATCAAGGGCAAATAACAGTGTAAAAATGATATTATTATAATGATTCTTCAAACATTATCAAGGGCAAATAAAGGGCAATCATTTAAAATGACTTCCATCAGGAATCATCAACCAAACTCTGGCAGATAATCATCTTAGAATTACAGAATATAAGAGAAGATTAACTTGAAAAGTTAGGCATATTATATATCAGATATTACAAGTCATGAGTTCCAGAACTTGTTTGGTCTCTATAGTGCTTTATAGATTCAATGTTTTGATGATCAGACGTTTAAGATGGGGTAATAATGTCAGAACATTCTGCACGTGTTCTCCGTAGCCGTAGTTCTCCAATATGAGGATCTCGTCATCATGCCAATTACGCAGATGGCGTTGTCGCATTTTAGTATAAGTGTTGT
>JAXRKP010002687.1:12500-20000 GCA_037039925.1 Doris montereyensis | reverse complement strand
TATCTTTAACTTTATCTTTATCTCTATCTTTATCTTTATCTTTATCTTTATCTTTATCTTTATCTTATCTTATCTTTATCTTTATCTTTATCTTTATCTTTATCTTTATCTTTATCTTTATCTTTATCTCTCTATCTTAAGCTTTAGCTTTCTCTTTATCTTTATCTTTATCTTTATCTTTATCTTTATCTTTATCTTTATATTTATATCTTTATCTTTATCTTATTTTTATCTATATCTTTATCTTTATCTCTTTTTCTCTTTCTCTTTCTTTTTTCTCTTTCTCTTTCTCATTCTCTTTATCTTTATCTTTATCTTTATCTATATCTTTATGTGTATCTTTATCTTTATCTTTATCTTTATCTCTATCTTTATCATTATCTTTATCTTTTATCTTTATCTTTATCTTTATCTTTATTTTTATCTTTATCTTTATCTTTATCTTTATCTTTATCTTTATCTTTATGTCTATCTTATCTCCATCTCCATCTCTATCTCTATCACTATCTTTATCTTTATCTTTATCTTTATATCTATCTTCATCTTCATCTTCATCTTCATCTTCATCTTCATCTTCATCTTCATCTTCATCTTCTTCATCTTCATCTTCATCTTCATCTTCCTCTTCATCTTCATCTTCATATTCATCTTCATATTAATCTTCATATTCATCTTCATCTTCATTTTTATCTTTATCTTTCTTGCTGAAAAGATTTGCTGGAAAGCATACAGGAGAAAATGTTGGAGACCTTACAAGGCTCATCATTTTGTTTTCACAATCTGATTGGTTGCTATTTTTGAAGTCTAATATTCATCCAATCAACATGCTGAAGCTCAAGGTAACTTTGCACGACACCGGGTGGCTTTAGGCTACCCCAATCTTATCATCATGTCACTGTATCACACTCAGACTTGGTTTTTATCACTGTTAACAAAACAAAACCAATGAAAAGGATTACCAAAAAAAAATGCTGTGATCGATTCAATCCATGAGGCGTTCGAAAAAAAGGAGAACGGCAAAAAAGAAAATTGAAAAATCGATGTAAAATTATATAGGCTATATCGACAATCGTCAAGGAAATAAATGAAAATCGATAAAAAAACCAACCCAACCCAAACAAACAACAAAAAAAAAATAACACCAAAACTCAAAACACAAACCGTTTCTTACTCGCTGACGTCACAGCTCACAGCGCTCATTCAACAAAAATTCATGTTTTGATGAAAATTGGCGTGTGAAGAAAATGAAACCCCGTAACAATCATCATCATGATCATCACAATAATCGTCATTATCATCATCATCATCATCATCATCATAATAATCATCATCATCACAACAATCGTCATCATCCTCATCCTCATCCTCATAATCATCATCATCAAGACACATGTTTTTTTGTGTAGCGTTGACGATCATGTTCTCATACACTGATCGATCTCTGGTTACTCTTATCGAAATGTTTGCTTTGTCTGTCTTTAGCCATCTTACAATTCAATCCAGAATCTTTTCCCTTTGTCGTTATCTAGATCTTGTCCCATTACATTTCCAAGTGGTGCCCAGGTGTTCCCTTTTCTTCCACCTCATTACATGTCCCAAAAAAATTGCTTGCCTTTTCCTTATTTTGTTGAGGTTGAGAATTTTACGTGTCTCTACCTGTTAGAGAATGTTTTCATTTGTTTCTTTCTTTGTCTACAAGACGCATAGCATTCGCCTCAAGAACCATAACTCGGTTGCTTGGATTCTCTCCAGTTTTTTTGTGTGAAAAAGATCCATGCTTCACATCTCTCTGTGTGAGATTGGGCTCGATGTGTCGATGTAGCATTGATGTAACATTGGATCGGCCCGATGTAGCATTGGATCGGCTCGATGTAGCATTGGATCGGCTCGATGTAGCATTGGATCGGCTCGATGTAGCATTGGATCGGCTCGATGTAGCATTGGATCGGCTCGATGTAGCATTGATCGGCTCGATGTAGCATTGGATCGATCGATGTAGCATTGGATCGGCTCGATGTAGCATTGGATCGGCTCGATGTAGCATTGGATCGGCTCGATGTAGCATTGGATCGGCTCGATGTAGCATTGGATCGGCTCGATGTAGCATTGGATCGATCGATGTAGCATTGGATCGGCTCGATGTAGCATTGGATCACTCGTTTGTATAAATATATCTAATATATTTGTCAGAATAAGCTTCATTTTTTAAAACTGATTTTTTTGTTTGATTTATTCTTGCCTTCACCTCTGTCTTGCTCCTTCCATCTGATGTCATGATGGTGCCTAGATATCTCTAGGTCTTCTCGCTTTGTGTTTCTTTGTCTTCTTCTCGCTTTGTGTTTCTTTTTGTCTTCTCGCTTTGTGTTTCTTTGTTTCTCGTTTGTGTTTCTTCTCGCTTTGTGTTTCTTTGTCTTCTCGCTTTGTGTTTCTTTGTCTTCTTGCTTTGTGTTTCTTTGTCTTCTCGCTTTGTGTTTCTTTGTCTTCTCGCTTTGTGTTTCTTGGTCTTCTCGCTTTGTGTTTCTTTGTCTTCTCGCTTTGTGTTTCTTAGTCTTCTCGCTTTGTGTTTTTCTTTGTCTTCTCGCTTTGTGTTTCTTGGTCTTCTTGCTTTGTGTTTTTTGATCTTCTTGCTTTGTGTTTCTTGGTTTTCTTGCTTTGTGTTTCTTTTGTCTTCTTGCTTTGTGTATCCCTCCCGGTTTCTTGGTCTTCCCCTTTATTTTTTTTGATTTCTTGCTTTGTGTTTCATTTACTTCTTCGCTTTGTGTTTTTTGTCTTCTCGCTTTGTGTTTCTTTGTCTTCTCACACACACTTTGTGTTTCTTTGTCTTCACACTTGTTTCTTTGTTTTCTTGCTTTACAAACACAAATGTTTCTTTGTCTTCTCGCTTTGTGTTTCTTGGTTTTCTTGCTTTATGTTTTTGATCTTCTCGCTTTGTGTTTCTTGGTCTTCTTGCTTTGTGTTTCTTGGTCTTCTTGCTTTGTGTTTCTTGGTCTTCTTGCTTTGTATTTCACAAAAAAGCTTTGTGTAAAACAACAACAGTTTCTAATCCATCCCCATTTCTTTTCCTTTTTATGACTTGGAATAGGACATACAAATGCTTTCATCCAATTGATTTTTTTTTTAACGAGACCAAAAGTTCTAGGCATCTTCGGTGTATACACACACATCCATTTGGTTTTTCTTTATCAGTTCCTATTCTACACACACATGCACAAACACAAATGTCATCGAAAACATTTATTTCTTTATCAGTTTCTAAAGCAACAGCTTTCTGTGTAATCAAAGAAACATCGCAATTGTTTCCCCCATTTCTTTATCAGTTCTAAAACTACACTTTCTGTGTATGGGTGCTCAAAAACAAAACAACAACAGTATATAAAGTCAGTTCCTATTCTACAACTTTCAAAATAGTATGGGTGTCATCAAATTGTTTATTTCTTTATCAGTTCCTATTCTACCTTTCTGTGTATAGGTGTCATCCAATTGGTTATTTCTTTATCAGTTCCTATTCTACCTTTCAGTGTATGGGTGTCATCCAATTGGTTATTTCTTTATCAGTTCCTATTCTACCTTTCTGTGTATAGGTGTCATCGAATTGTTTATTTCTTTATCAGTTCCTATTCTACCTTTCTGTGTAATTGTCGTCAATTGTTTATTTCTTTATCAGTTCCTATTCTACATTTCGTGTATAGGTGTCATCCAATTGTTTATTTCTTTATCAGTTCCTATTCTACCTTTCAGTGTATAGGTGTCATCCAATTGTTTATTTCTTTATGAGTTCCTATTCTACCTTTCTGTGTATAGGTGTCATCCAATTGTTTATTTCTTTATCAGTTCCTATTCTACCTTTCTGTGTATAGGTGTCATCCAATTGTTTATTTCTGTATCAGTTCCTATTCTACCTTTCTGTGTATAGGTGTCATCCAATTGTTTATTTCTTTATCAGTTCCTATTCTACCTTTCTGTATGGGTGTCATCGAATTGTTTATTTCTTTATGAGTTCCTATTCTACCTTTCTGTGTATGGGTGTCATCGAATTGTTTATTTCTTTATCAGTTCCTATTCTACCTTTCTGTGTATGGGTGTCATTGAATTGTTTATTTCTTTATCAGTTCCTATTCTACCTTTCTGTGTATGGGTGTCATCGAATTGTTCAAAATGAGTTCCTATTACCTTTCTATAGATCGAATTGAAAAATTCGGAAAAGTAATAGGATTGATACAGAACGTGGTACACTAAATAATTATTCATAAAAAAGGGAGAGAAGTAAGTATAACTTGTAGAGACTGCTAAACAATAAAGAAATACTAGAAAGAGAAAGTAGAGAAATCAATACAATGATGTTGACAGATAATGCAGAAAAAGTAAAGCAAGATTGATGTTATTGTTGTTGTTGTTGTTATTGATCTAGATTAGTCCTTGGGCCCAATTCCATGTAGGTCAATTCCATGTAGGGGTCAATTCCATGTAGGGGTCAATTCCATGTAGGGGTAAGCGAGTTACAAATAATCATGACATGTTCCATGCTTTAGGTTGTTGTCGCTATTTTTTTTAGGGAGCAATGTTTCTTGTACTGTGTCTTTCAGTTTGGAACATACGAACAGAGGGAACACAGAACACGAACAGAGGTAACACAGAATGCGAACAGAGGTAACACAGAATACGAACAGAGGTAACACAGAATACATCCGGGCTACAACTACAGTAAGTTAATGGTTAGAAAACAAAGACAAGATCACGCTTAAGAAGAAAGAAAAAAATTCATTAGAAGATTTGAAAAACTTTAAAAAAAATCTCAATCAAGACAAAAGGTGACAAATTTTGAAATGTTTTAAAGTCTATACGTATTTAAAATCTCAATCAAGACAAAAGGTGACAAATTTTGAAATGTTTTAAAGTCTATACGTATTTAAAATCGCAATCAAGACAAAAGGTGACAAATTTTGAAATGTTTTTAAAGTCTATACGTATTTTAACCGATTTGATACCATTACGTGGCAATTTCTAAAGTCATGTATTTAGAAGCCATTCTTATTTTAAAATAAATTCTATCAAGACAAAAAAAAACCAAACAACCAAACAAACAAACCAACCAAACAACAAGCAAATGTATTAACAAACTAAATGAAACGAGAAACAACACCTTACATCATTCTTACCCTTTCACTCTTCACACCAACAATGGTACGACATTGCCAAGGTATTGACCGCGGAAACGATGCAACTAAACCAGCTGAAAGCCAAGACACTAGAACAATTCACCATTGTTCTAGTAATCTTTGCTAAAAGGAAATCCATGTTAGTTGAAACAACGACCCTAGTTATGCATTATCCTCTCTATACTCAGTAGCTTGTTTTCATCGTTGACTTTTTCTTCCAAACCTAGGTACATCCATTATCTCTCCAATTGTAGCTTTCCGGGCCCTGTATTGGCCATAAGATAATCCACAAACAAACATATCTACGTAATTCACCCCCCCCACCCCCGTCCCATATCTCAGTCACCCCTAAAAGCATCCACTTTGTTAATGCAAATATAAAACAAAAGAACGTCAATGTGATTCAAGGATAGTTTGAACGAAACAAAAGCCCCACTTCTCATTCTAACAAAGAAAATAGACCTTAGTTGGTTAAGAGAGAGAGAGAGAGAGAGAGAGAGAGAGAGAGAGAGAGAGAGAGAGAGAGAGAGAGAGAGAGAGAGAGAGAGAGAGAGAGAGAGAGAGAGAGAGAGAGAGAGAGAGAGAGAGAGAGAGAGAGAGAGAGAGAGAGAGAGTGAGGGAGGGAGGGAGGGAGGGAGGGAGGGAGGGAGGGGAGGGAGGAGGGAGGGAGGGAGGGAGGGAGGGAGGGAGGAGGGAGGGAGGGAGGGAGGGAGGAGGGAGAGAGAGAGAGAGAGAGGAGAGGAGAGGAGGGAGAGAGAGAGAGAGAGAGAGAGAGAGAGAGAGAGAGAGAGAGAGAGAGAGAGAGAGAGAGAGAGAGAGAGAGAGAGAGAGAGAGAGAGAGAGAGAGAGAGAGAGAGAGAGAGAGAGAGAGAGGGCAGGAGGAGTAGAGATCGAGACCTGAACTTTTGACCTTCTCATCAACACCCATCACATGCCATGAATGGCTAGCTTATGTACTAATCTTGTAGTTCTTCTGTCTTCACTCCAATATATATATATAGGACACTAACGTCTTTATCAGCGGTTCTCAACCTTATATTAGTAGACTGTTAGTGGACTGTTAGTAGACTGTTAGTAGACCCTCAATGACTGTGGAATAATGTACCATGCTCTGTTTACTTGACTGTCGAAATAATAGCGTAAATATAAGTAACCAGAACAGAGATCAAATCCTACCTCCCCAGTATTTGGTTCCCATGACACCCATATGAGGGTATGGATACCCCCAGTTGAGAACCCCCCGGGTCTGTAATTATCAGCAAGTAATGTAATATTGTTTTTTCCATGTTAACGTTCAAAGTACGCGGGTGGAGATTTGCGATCTGATTTCACTGTATCAGTTTCTGTGTATGCGTTTCTAGAGGAGGGTGCAAACCACATCCGATAAACTTGTTTAATATGATCCACACAGAAATGTTTTACATCATTCATCCACTAACAAGCCATTTCATTCAAAGTCTTTCTCAACTCCCTGTGGATTATACAGTACAGCTTGCAGTATGTTTGGCGTTTCGTTCTAATACTCTGGCAGGATCTTTCTTTGCTAGTGAATGTACCTGGGTACCTATTGATATCCAAGTGGAGTGAGACAAGCAGAGGGAAGTACCTTTCCGCAGACTACAGTGTCGCGAAACAACACCGTGGCCAGCCATGGCTTTGAACCAGTGTCGTCGTGATTGCAAGCTTACAAGGAAGAAATAGTGAAAGATGACAGCGAAATCATGGAAACGCGGAGAAAGTATTTCAACAATTACATAATCCTCCCAGAATATATGAAACAAGGAGTACAGATCAATTAGTAAGAGTTACAAGCAATCCAGATGAGACAGCTGAAGATATAGATATCTCAATGGAAGAACTCCAAAACGGCTATAAGAAAAGTGAAATTAGGAAAGGCCCCAGGAGCAGATCAAATTTATCCAGAAATGATCAAAAGCCAAGGGAGAGAGGCAGACAAACTACTACATACAATATGTCAACAAGCATGGAAGTCCAAACAGGTGCCAGACGACGGAAAAAAGGAAACTGTAGTACCAATACACAAGAAATGATCAACTATGGAATGCTCAAAGTATAGAGGGATATCAATACTTAGCGTATCAGGAAACGTGTATGCCATGATTCTGGAAATGAGACTAAGGAAAAAAATAGAGGATCAGAACGAAGAACACCAGGGTGGATTTAGACCAGGAAGAAGTGTACAAGACCACATATTTACAATGAGACAAAAAGTCATTGAGAGAAACATTGAGTTGCATCTGTGTTTTATAGACTTAGAAAAGGCATTTGACAATGAGGAGGGATGAACTATGGCATTCCTTAAAAGAACACAATGTAGAGCAAG
>JAXRKP010002687.1:0-5000 GCA_037039925.1 Doris montereyensis | reverse complement strand
CATCCTCTATATTCTGTATGAAATCTAGTAATCGTCCATCCTCTATATTTTATGAAATCTAGTAATCTTCTATCCTTTATATTCTGTATGGAATCTAGTAATCGTCCATCCTCTGTATTCTGTATGAAATCTAGTTATCGTCCATCCTCTATATTTTATGAAATCTAGTAATCGTCCATCCTCTATATTTTATGAAATCTAGTAATCGTCCATCCCCCTCTATATTTTATAAAATCTAGTAATCGTCCATCCTCTGTATTCTGTATGAAATCTAGTAATCGTCCATCCTCTATATTTTATGAAATCTAGTAATCGTCCATCCTCTGTATTCTGAATGAAATCTAGTAATCGTCCATCCTCTATATTTTATGAAATCTAGTAATCGTCCGTCCTCTGTATTCTGCAGGAAATCTAGTAATCGTCCATCCTCTGTATTCTGTATGAAATTTATTAATCGTCCATCCTCTGTATTCTGTATGAAATCTAGTAATCGTCCATCCTCTATATTTTATGAAATCTAGTAATCGTTCATCCTCTTTATTCTGTATGAAATCTAGTAATCGTCCATCCTCTATATTTTATGAAATCTAGTAATCATCAATCCTCTGTATTCTGTATGAAATTTAGTAATCGTCCATCCTCTGTATTCTGTATGAAATCTAGTAATCGTCCATCCTCTGTATTTTGTAATCGTAATCTTCCATCCTCTGTATTCTGTATGAAATCTTGTAATCGTCCATCCTCTGTATTTTGTATGAAATCTAGTAATCTTCCATCCTCTTTATTCTGTATGAAATCTAGTAATCATCCATCCTCTGTATTTTGTATGAAATCTAGTAATCTTCCATTCTCTGTATTCAGTATGAAATCTAGTAATCGTCCATCCTCTGTATTATGTATGTAATCTAGTAATCGTCCATCCTCTGTATTCTGTATTCTTGTAATCTCCATCCTCTGTATTCTGTAAATCTTGTAATCATCCATCCTCTATATTCTGTATGAAATCTAGTAATCGTCCATCCTCTGTATTCTGTATGAAATCTAGTAATCATCCATCCTCTGTATTTTGTATGAAATCTAGTAATCTTCCATCCTCTGTATTCTGTATGAATCTAGTAATCGTCCATCCTCTGTATTCTGTATGAAATGTACTAATCTCCATCCTCTGTATTCTGTATGAAATCTAGTAATCATCCATCCTCTGTATTTTGTATGAAATCTTGTAATCTTCCATCCTCTGTATTCTGTATGAAATCTAGTAATCTTCCATCCTCTGTATTCTGTATGAAATCTAGTAATCTTCCATCCTCTATATTCTGTATGAAATCTTGTAATCTTCAATCCTCTGTATTTTGTATGAAATCTTGTAATCTTCCATCCTCTATATTCTGTATGAAATTTAGTAATCTTCCATCCTCTGTATTCTGTATGAAATCTAGTAATCTTCCATCCTCTATATTCTGTATGAAATCTAGTAATCTTCCATCCTCTATATTCTGTATGAAATCTAGTAATCTTCCATCCTCTGTATTTTGTATGAAATCTGTAATCTTCATCCTCTATATTCTGTATGAAATCTAGTAATCTTCCATCCTCTATATTCTGTATGAAATCTAGTAATCTTCCATCCTCTATATTCTGTATGAAATCTAGTAATCTTCCATCCTCTGTATTTTGTATGAAATCTTGTAATCTTCCATCCTCTGTATTCTGTATGAAATCTAGTAATCATCCATCCTCTGTATTCTGTATGAAATCTAGTAATCATCCATCCTCTGTATTTTGTATGAAATCTAGTAATCAATCATCATCTGTATTCTGTATGAAATCTAGTAGTCTTCCATTATCTGTATTTTGTATGAAATCTTGTAATCTTCATCCTCTATATTCTGTATGAAATCTAGTAATCGTCCATCCTCTGTATTTTGTATGAAATCTAGTAATCGTCCATCCTCTGTATTTGTATGAAATCTTGTCTTCAATCCTCTGTATTTTGTATGAAAATCTTGTAATCTTCCATCCTCTATATTCTGTATGAAATCTAGTAATCATCCATCCTCTGTATTCTGTATGAAATCTAGTAATCGTCCATCCTCTGTATTCTGTATGAAATCTAGTAATCATCCATCCTCTGTATTCTGTATGAAATCTAGTAATCATCCATCCTCTGTATTTTGTATGAAGTCGTGTAATCTTCCACCCTCTGTATTCTGTATGAAATCTAGTAATCTTCCATCTTCTGTATTCTGTATGAAATCTAGTAATCTTCCATCCTCTATATTCTGTATGAAATCTAGTAATCTTCCATCCTCTGTATTTTGTATGAAATCTTGTAATCGTCCATCCTCTGTATTTTGTATGAAATCTTGTAATCTTCCATCCTCTGTATTCTGTATGAAATCTAGTAATCATCCATCCTCTGTATTCTGTATGAAATCTAGTAATCGTCCATCCTCTGTATTTTGTACTGTGAAATGTCTGAGTAAGTGCTGGGTTGGTGTCGGGTCAATCATCCTGCTGTATTCTGTAGTGAAATTAGTATGTATGGTCTTCCATCCTCTGTATTAGTAGGTATGAAATCGTTGTAATCTTCCTTCCTCTATATTCTGTATGAAATCTAGTAATCTTCCATCCTCTGTATTTTGGGATGAAATCTTGTAATCTTCCATCCTCTATATCTGTATGAAATCTAGTAATCTTCCATCCTCTGTATTTTGATGATAAATCTTGTATTCACTTAATTCTGTATGAAATTTAATCTCCACCCATATCTGTAATTAATTATCGTATCTCTCCTTCTTTTGATTCTGTATGAAATCTAGTAATCTTCCATCCTCTATATTCTGTATGAAATGGTAGTACTTCATCCTCCTCTATATTCTGTATGAAATGTAGTAATCTTCCATCCTCTATATTGTATGAAATCTAGTAATCTTCCATCCTCTATATTGTATGAAATCTAGTAATCTTCCATCCTCTATATTGTATGAAATCTAGTAATCTTCCATCCTCTATATTGTATGAAATCTAGTAATCTTCCATCCTCTATATTGTTATGAAATCTAGTGAATCTTCCATCCTCTATATTGTAGAAAATCGACTTCCATCCTCTTATGTATGAAATCTAGTAATCTTCCATCCTCTATATTCTGTATGAAATGTAGTAATCTTCCATCCTCTATATTCTGTAAGAAATGTAGTAATCTTCCATCCTCTATATTGTATGAAATCTAGTAATCTTCCATCCTCTATATTGTATGAAATCGTTGTAATCTTCCATCCTCTATATTGTATGAAATTTAGTAATCTTCCATCCTCTATATTCTGTATGAAATGAGTAAGATCTTCCATCCTCTATATTCTGTATGGAAATGTAGTAATCCTTCCATCCTCTGTATTCTAGTATGAAATCTAGTAATCTCCGGATCCGTCGTGTATATTGTTGTGAATAGATATATCTGAGTAATGCTTTCCATCCATCTATATGCTGTTTGAAATCTCAGCTAGCAATACCTTCCAGTCCTCTGATATTCTGTAATGAAAGGCTACGTACGAGGCTGTCTAGTGACAAGACATAGCGCCCTCCGTGTGTATTTGTCTCTTAGAAAGAGATTACGATATGTGACGACAAGGATGTTTACATTTATCGTATTTCCGGATTTAACCATAAGCCACGAGGGCGCAAGGGCGGTCAAGCAGGCCTTGTGCGGGGGTCCCCATGCTGGTGGGGGTGTGGCCAGTTGGGAGGTGGGGTGAGGATGTGCGTGGGACTGACAATACTCCAGCCGCCATTGGTTTTCGTGTTGAGTCATGTCTTGAATAACAGATTATACCATAGCTACGTGTGCCTAAGATATTGATATTCTATTCAATTTTGTTTTTATTGTCAATATTGTTTGTCTTTGTTTTTTTTCCTTTTTTCTTCTTTTTTAAAATTTGAATTTAGTAACCTTGATTATTGTGTTTATAATCAAATTCGATAACAGTTTACTTAAGGAATAACTAATAACAATGTCGAGGTGTCCTGCTGTGTTCTGACTACGTTCTCTAAGACTGCACGTTTTGGACTGAGGATGCTATCGGACACATACTCGATATGATCGTTTTAAAGAAAAAGTGATATATTAATTGCCTAATGACATTTATTATACAAAAAGGGAAAAATGCAATTTGATGATACATGCAAGTCATGGGATCCAGGACTGTTGACCATTTAAAAGAAGAGACAGTATTGTTGTCTCTTGTAAATCTGGAGTTAATTTACAAACAAGATGCAGTATGTCTCAGATAATCAGTGCGTTTAAGGTGGTGACAAAAACTTATCAGGATATTTCAGTAGTACGGTCAACGATACTACTACTCCATTTCAATCCAAATGGTTTCTCATCCTCGCCAAGTGTTCGCAATGTGCCGGTCGACGCATGTTTGGCATTTGAGCTGTATTCTCATCACTGGCTTTTTATGATGACATTCAGTAATCTTTCCGTTTTTTACACACAATATTCCATTATAAGAATCCTGTTTCCGCATGAATGTGGAGTAGTGTTCTTCTTCGTATAGGATTCGTAATACCAGTTTCAATAAAAGGTAAGCTGTTGTTGCTGTTCGTGGCTGTGTGAGCGCGATGGAGTTCCTGTGTCTTTTCTTGGATTTGTGGATGATCTGCATGTGTAGTTATTTCACTGGCTGTCAAATTGCGTCAATCTGTGTACTACTATGGCATGCGTGTATTACTTTTGTGCTGCTGATGCTTCGGTGTTGAGGTGAGCGTAGAAATCTTAAACATCTTCTTGGTGAGTTTGTTGTTGTTACCTCAAGGCTTTCAATGTCTGATTGGTGTGCCGACCGCGCTTATCTCGCTGGTGTGTGCCCTCATCGTCGATGTGTCGGGTGGTCGCTTGTTTCTTTTCCTTTTCCCATCTTCTTTCTGTTACTTTCTTGCTGTGCTGATATGTTTGAGATGTTAGGTCGTATACTGTCGTGCTAGGCTCCTATTAAAA
>JAXRKP010002686.1:32500-35000 GCA_037039925.1 Doris montereyensis | reverse complement strand
ACAGAGTGTTGTGATCTGCACAATGGACCTACTTTTTTATCGTCTGTCTCAGATGGGACGAGATGTCGATCGAACTACCTGGACTAGCGGGGTAGATTTTGCTCGAAAAAACTCGAGAACATGTTTTAACCGTTTTCAGGGCTCGCACCCTCTGCTTTTTGGTTGAGATGCCGACATCTTGTCTCTGGACTACCGAGTCGCCCCCTCTCGGCACCTAATGATCACCAGTCCGGAAGCCTAATCACTCGGCCACCAACAACACCATAGAGAGAATGGGCATACACAAATCCATTACCATAGCCGGGGCACCAATCTTTATACCGTAATTTTTTTCTTAACATCTGCTATGAATACGTAGAGACGGACGTACACACACATTCAGATGCATTACATCACACTAATTCCAAACCTACTTCTATCAAAACACTTTATCCAATTATTCCATCTATCAGGCACTGCCTATTACATGTCAGAGATATCGAACTACTCGATGATTAATGTAGATGTAAATGATTAGAAACGATGGAGATCGATACATTTTTAGACGTCCTTAACTAAGGGACAAACTTACAGGCAAAGTTTTTCGAAAAGTGACATATATAGGGCTATCTATTTACTAACGACAAACAGAAATGTTTATGACTAGATTTGCTATGAAAAGTATCTCTCACAATGGAAATATGATAATATTGGATCTTGATAGTATTGCAAGACAAACGAGGGACTTCGAGAATAGGTGGTTGTTGTTATAGTGAATGTTGTTCTATCTCTTTTAATGTGAAACTTTATGCGAACGTAATACTTTGTGTCTAAAAATGAAAAACGTAACCCATTTGCGTCATGATGGTGAGAGGAATAGACGTGTTTTCTAAAACTGAAATTTTGGTACAAGATGCTAGAATAGTTGTGAAAACAAGGTGATAAGTTTCAAATAGCCATCATGCCACATTCACAAATCAAGCGTATTTGATTTCGCATTAACAATTTAGACTCTCTGCTTTGTGCAGAGTGCCTTAAATGATTGCAATAAATGTTATTGCAATCATGCTATAGTGTATTCGAATCGCCTTAGTGGGCACCATCTTGAAACGGCATCAATGACGTCACACATATTTGCGCCCATTTTCAGTCCCTCTTGTTGTTATGCCAACCAAGAGGTTTATGCAAGATGGAGCAATACCACACACTGCAAACATGACACTTCATTGGCTTAAAGATGTCTTTAATAAACGCATTGTCAGCAGGCACACTGGAATTTGCACGGGCCGCGTATTCCCCAAATTTGAATCCGCTAGATTTATTTCCTGTGGGGGGTACATGAGATCCAGAGTTCACAAGCACAGACACAACACGATAAACCAACATCCTTCCCCAGACTTTCCAAAATGCCATCAATAATTTTGAAGGACGTCCACACAGGTGTTTGCAAAACAAGGGAGAGCACTTCGAGCATCGGACATTTTAAGAATATCAATTTCTTATTCGCAAAGAGTCATGTTTCAAATCGATATATTCTTGTTGAAAATTTGCTTCATTTCCGGCTTTTTCTGCTCTCATTTCGTGCTCGTTATTTTATGGAATCGCTTTGATATTTCAGGTTGTCAGGGAGAGTTGTGAAGATAAGTTGTTAGTTTGAAGCAATTTTGTATATGTTTTTTGTACTCATAAGTTAGAGAAAACGTGAGGAAATTTAATGAAATTGTGCATGCCTTTTTCACACTATTTAAGTAAGTCTCAGCCAATTGATCCATTTCTTGACTTGTAGCCAATGCAATTTGGAGAACAAAGGGGAGACTGAGTCGAATTTACATGTTCTAAAAATCAATCTTGCTGCAGAGTTTTGAACCAATTGTAAATGTTTTAACCTACAATGTGGCAAATAATACAACATAACGCTAGAAGAAAAATGCTTTCTTTGGACAATAAAGATTATTATTATCAATCCAGTTTAGGACATAAGGGATACGAGTCTTCTTGGGACATCCTCTGAGATTTAAGGTCTTATAAGATGGATTTCTTTTAATTCATCATGTAGGGTTCGAACCAAATGACTGATTTGGATATATTGATTGTAAGATAAGCCGAATAAGAAAATAAATTCCGAAAGAGGACTTATATCGAGGACTTACTGAACTGGGCTAAGCATTGATCCATGAGATACCCCATATGCCATATACAATGTTTTGATTCATACTTGTCTATTACAACAATTTGTTTCATAAAAAAATAGGTAAGATTTAAACCAATCAAGTGTCGTGCCATATAATAATATGTCAAATGAAATTTATAGACGTTTTATGAGAATATCATGGTCAATTGCATTTTAAAACTGCCGATAGATCAAGCCAAAGATACTTTAATCGAGCAAACTCACAATTGATCTTGAATCTTGGTCGATCACGTCGATGAGGTCGTTTCTAACTCGAACTAAGGCTGTTTCGGTTGAGTGAGATCGCTGATAGGCAGACTGGAAAGGCTCTCAGGGAGTTGCTTCTTAGAT
>JAXRKP010002686.1:20000-22500 GCA_037039925.1 Doris montereyensis | reverse complement strand
AAGATCCTAATAGAAACCCATTGTGAGACGCCATATTCGATTTAAACATAAATCTAGATCAATCTGCAGTATAGGAAGATCACATTCAGTTGAGATGTTTATAATATAGATTTAAATGTTACTGACTTATAGGTCTTAAATCTTGATTTGGAATCACTTTGAAATCATCTCATGGAGGCCCTGGAGCAAGTAGTCAACGTGACACAATGGTTGCGACGTTTTTGATTTGATTTGCCTTGATTTACCCACACCCACAACTAAGGTGATCTCGAGGGCTTGTGATTTTTTAAATAAGCCCAGACTGCCCTGTAAATAGACAAGGGATCTTTAACGTGCACAGAGTGTTGTGATTCATATGCGGGACCTCCTTTTTATTGCCTGTCTCCGATGGTGTAGTTGTAGACCCATCTACCTGGACCAGAGGGTTAGAATTTACTCGAAAAACTAGAGAAAAAATGTTAAACCTGCCTGGGCTTGAATCCACAAACTTTTGACGAGAGGCCGACACCTTGCTTCTGGATTACCAAGTCATCTGATTAAGTCAAAGCAGTAGAAAGCAGTCAGAATCCATCGATCAAGGCTGTGACGAAGGGTTTTTTCTTTCATTTTTGTTTGTTTGGGGGAGGGGGGAGGGAGGAGGGGGGGAGTGATTGATCTCATCGACGCAAAAAAAGGGTTTACGTTTCCTTCTCGATTTTTATAAAGTGTTTTTTAAACCAAATGTCCAATTTACAACACAATGTTTTCTAGGGAGAACATTACAGAACTATTCGTTATTCAATCTAGGGGCGCAGAATAGAAAATAAGATAGGTTTACCCAGGCAGCACCGCGGACATCAGCTGCTAGTATTATTATATACATTATTATCATATATTATGCAGGTTGCCTTTTTGGTCTGTCTGTGACCTTCACCGTGACGATCATCCGTTGTGCTCTCAGTTGCTTTCAAATCATTTTGTTATTTCCAAGTCGTCTGTTTACCAGCTTGTTTTTCTTCCCACTTCTTTGCCTTGGGCATCAGTTATTATTTCCCTTGTTGTAACAATGGCGTGTCCAGAGCAGTTCATGTTTGGTGCTATGGTTCACTCGCACTCATTGACACATGGCGTTTTCTTAACAGTGATTTTTGTCTTGTTTTGTTTTTGTTTTGTTTTGTTTTTATTGAAAGTGTTGGCTCTCAGGGTGAAATCAGAGGAAATAGCAAGATGAAAGACGGGTGAAAGATTGAAAGGAAAGATGTAGGCCATATCAGTTGCCTCCAGCAGCCGCCCACTCCCAAGCATAAGAAAGATACTATAGTTCGTTCTAAATAGTATCTTGCCCATAGAAATAGTCGATTTTCTCAGAAAGCTTTATACATCCAGCGTTGATTCTTTGCATGCAGTGTTAGAATTCCCATGACGTTATAAGTCTGAAACAGAAGTCTGTAGCATTTACAATTTTCTCAAAGCAGCAAATTCCTTTCATATTTTCCTCAGTTTTAAATTAAGAGACCACAACTAGTAGAGTGTTTACAGTGTGACAGTTTGACCTTAATATCAGACTGATTTTCCAGTGGTGTAGCATAAGGTGTATATCAAGGAGGATGTTTGGCAAATTGTTGGATAGCGTTGTAATATATACTATTATATTCTCTTCAAATTAAAAAAGTCATCGAATTTGACTAGGCCTATGTATTTAATATAATTAAACCTCTCCCATCTGAGTTCCTGGTACAATATCATGAATATGGTATGTACAGATTGGTGGGCTTGGGACCGCTTTATGCCTATTAGAGAGGTTTATTCCTAAAGGAATGATAAATTGGATGGGATAATATGGTCTAAGTACCACTTCAATATAAACATTCGAAAAGGTTGATTCAAGAGCAGGTTTTATCAATGACGCTCTTGCTCTGAATCTGACGACTCGAAAGATTTAAGACAATAATTGGTTGAACGAAATGAATTTTTCTTCTTCTAAGCGTATTATATGATCTTCACATTTCGTGAAAAATGGTCGCACCGGTAAGCTCTAATTGTAACAATTTCGCAATGTAAATCCATAAAGAAAAGCTATTATGATTAGTATACACAAGCATGAAAATTATGACTGCTACTGCCTCTGTGAGATTCAAGCTTTGCGAAATCATAGGTGTGTCTGTGTGAATTAGAAATTATTGAACTGCACTCACGTGTTTCTGGTAAAAACGTGATATACACGAACATTGTTTTCACAGCAAGTGCTTACAAGAATCAAAGTACGTTGGGTTTATTTACTGTAAACAATTTAAATATTAATCCCTAATGTTATTACCATTTTTATATAGTATAAGGAAGCAAACTAGGTGATATGTGATATTTTAATGCACCATCCACTGAACATTCTTCAATTCTTGTTCATGTAAGAAATCATGGTTGGCATCGAGTTCGGGTGTTCCTAATCTGGTGTGTTATAAGACTACGAATTATCGATGGGATTATATCAAGGCTTGCTGATGGCCAGCTTGGAGTGACAATG
>JAXRKP010002686.1:0-15000 GCA_037039925.1 Doris montereyensis | reverse complement strand
GACGAACATGGAAACGAACACGGACTGTGATTTTTTGGAACATGAAACGTTAGGGCAATAAAATGGAAAAGAGTTAGAATTAGATAAAGATATGGAAAATTTCAAAAGTAGACATTTTGACATTACAGAAACAAAGAAAAAAGGACAAGGAATAGAAAATGTAGGACAAAATCATATTTTAATTTTCTCAGGAGTAGATGTCCAAGATAGAGCTAGAGCAGGAGTAGGTCTCCTAGTGCATGAAAGGCATAAAAAGCTACTAAAAAGTTAGAAATTTATAAGCCCAGGGCTATTAGAGGTAAGTATGAAACCGAAAAGAAGAGAAATTAAGTCGTTACTAGCTTATGGACCAAACGAAGCGCTACTTAAAGAAGAAAAAGATATCTTCAATAATTTACAAACAGCTGCAGAGAATCTTAAACAAAACAGGAATTAATGGTTTTAGGAGATTTAAACGTGGTGGGCAACAATATAGAAACGCCAGGAGGAGTAATAGGTAAAGAAGGAGAGACAACTTCTCCAAATGGAGAGAGACTAATATATTTTTGCCTAAAGAATAACATGAAAAATAGCCAACACCTTTGTTCTCATAAAAATATGCACATATGTACAAGAGTAAATGAAGACAGGTGTGAAAAGTCAGTCATAGACTACATAATAGTTAACAGCTCCTTTTTTACAGTACATTGATGCAATAGTAAACAGAGGAGCAGAAATATTTAGTGATCATCACCTAGTGATTGCCAAGATGAGATTACTGACTGAAGAAAACAAACAGAAAAGGAAAGAGAAGAAAGCTACTAACTCAAAATAGAGGAACTAAATAAACCAATAGTAAAACAAATATACCAATCTAGGATAAAAGATTTATCAGTGAAATGCAGATGGATCTGAATGATAGCACAATAGAAGAAACGTGGCAAATGTATAAAGAAAACACCTTCAGTTGTACTGAAGAGATCTGTGGTAGGAAATAAATGAAAGGAGATAGGAAAAGAACAACATGGTGGAACCAGAATGTCAAGACTAAGATCAAAGAAAAAAAGGACGCCTGGAAGAAATGCAAACAAAGAGACCAGAGGATAGGATAGGATGACGTGAATAAAAGAACTATCGCCAAAGAGAAAGTGAGGAAACCAAAACAGGAACAATGGAAGAGTTTGGACAAAGACTTCAAGAAAGCTATCAAGGAAATCAAAAGTTATTCTGGGGGCAATGAAGAGCATGAGAAAGACCAAAGCATGCCCACAAATCATGGAAACGTGAGAAAGTATTTTCAATAATTACATAATCCCTCCAGAACATATGGAACAAGGAGTAAAGATCAATTAGTAAGAGTAACAAGTAATCCAGAGGAGACAGCTGAAGATGTAGATATATCAATGTAAGAAATCCAAACAGCAAAAAAAAATAAATTAGAAAAGCCTCAGAGCAGATCAAGTTTATCCAGAAATTATTAAAACATCAAGGGAGAGAGGCAGACAAATTACTACATGTCAACAAGGGTCAAAACAGGTGCCAGACGACTGGAAAAAGGGAATGAAAGCACACCAAGAAAGAATCAACTATGGAATGCTCAAACTATAGAGGATATTACTACTTAGCATACAAGGAAAAGTGTATGCCAGGATACTGGAAATGAGTAAGGAAAAGAGTAGAGGATCAGATTGAAGAACATCAGAGTGGATTTAGACCAGGGAAGAAGTGTACAAGATCATACATATTTACAATTAGAAAATACAGAAAAATCCCTTGAGAGAAACATTGACTTGCACCTGTGTTTTATAGACTTAGAAAAGGCATTGTGAGGAGGGACGAACTATGTCATTCCTTAAAAGAACTCAATGTAAAGCAAATGTAATAGAAGCTATTAAAAGGTTTTGCACAACCAACATGTGCAGTGAGAGTAGCTGGAAACATATGGGAAGAATTTGATGGGGTTGTTACCTAAGTCCCCTTTGTTTATCACATTTATAGGGTCTGCCGGTTGTCAAACGCATGTGAAATCTGTTCTTCTCTTACAACAATGGCGACCGTTGGTAAACGTAGACAGCAACGATTAACTGTACAGACTCGACTATTTAGAGAAATCCGATACACTGTTTTGACGACATAGAACGTGTGACCAAATTTAGATTTAGAAAAACATCACATTCTTCACCTGTGTGACGACTTGGCCGGTAAAGTAAGACACAATAGCAGCCGGGAAGCGCCTCTGCCAGTTGGCATTCAAGTGTGCCTCACACTGAGGTATTTGACAACCGGCACTTTTCAAGACGCAATTGGGAGATGGTTGGCGTGTCCCAGTCAGTTGGTGAGCAACAGTTATTCTTTTAGTTTTAGAATCGTCTGCAAACGCTGAGAATATTTAATCAATGTATGATATTGATTTAAATTCATGATGCTGATTCTCGTTAGTTCTGTAAAATGTCTAATAATCTCACGTTGCGATATTAAATGTGCTGGCCCATTGAGAAGCAATCAGTGGATAATGTTTACTCGCTTCCTGCTATTTCAATATTTTCTATTGGATTGGCCATCTATCGCCTTCAACCACGATACCATAATAATCCAGAAAACATCTCCTTGGGCATATAACCAGGAGCATAATTACAAAATAGATCAAATGTATTCATCAAAGTCCTTCTTTCATATAACGTGATAATAGAACGCTTACTATAGCATGAGTTTACCCAGTCGTTGGCCCTATCTGGGACTAGATCAAACGTTGGTTTGACAATTATTTATCGTACAAGGAGCAGAGAAAGAAATAGACGCTTTACTCTTTTCTAAGGATATTATTTTCAAAATTTATCAACATTGCAAAAGCCTCTCTCTTATGTTTCCTAGCTTTAATTTCCGACCAAACTAACAGTAAAGAGTTCCTCAACGAAAACCAGGTGTTAAGATATAAATCCACTAATTTGAATAAAAAATGAGATGGAAAGTTTTATTTTCTTATCCTCCCCCGTGGACACATGTTCGAGATCTGTTTTAACATTTCGTACTACATATTTGTTTGAAAACGACTTTTTTTTGCTTCTAATGAAGTGTTGCCTAAAATGTTCAAGGCGAGACATTTAAAAAATAGCATTTGGTCATGACATGTTGAAGAAAGACATTGTTCTTATTGCGTATTGCCTGACATGTTCAAGAGAGGCATACTTTAAAAAAATATTGCATATGGCCTCACTTGTTCAAAGAAAGGCATCATTCTTATTGCATGTTGCCTCATATGTCAAGAGATATCTGCTTTTTCTTATCCGTTCCCATTCTACCTTTCAGTGTATGTGTTCAGATGCCCGAGGTGATCTTTCTCCAGGATGCCCTGTCCTGGCATTTTTTGTTTCCCTCCAAAAAATGTTAAATTTCTATGCTTTAATGCTTCTTTTACATATTCTTCCCACTTTCTCTCGTGGTCTACCTTTTGGTCTTTACCTTGGGCTTTAGCACTGTATACTGATTCAATAGCTATGCTATTGTCATTCATTCTGTTTACATGCCCAAACCATCTCAATTGATTAATTTCTAACCTACTATATCTTCTTATCAGATGTGGGCACACATGTTTAAGTGGAGATATCTTCTTATTGGATGTGGACACACATGTTCAAGGGGAGACATCTCTCTGATTATTTGTAGTCTCACATGTTTAAGGGAAACATCTCTCTGATTGTTTGTAGTCTCACATGTTTAAGGGGAGACATTCTCTGATTGTTTGTAGTCTCACATGTTTAAGGGGAGACATCTCTGATTGTTTGTAGTCTTACATGTTTAAGGGGAGACATCTCTCTGATTGTTTGTAGTCTCACATGTTCAAGTGGAGACATCTCTCTAATTGTATGCGGCCTCACATGTTTAAGGGGAGACATCTCTCTGATTATTTGTAGTCGCACATGTTTAAGGGGAGACATCTCTCTGATTGTTTGTAGTCTCACATGTTTAAGGGGAGACATCTCTCTGATTGTTTGTAGTCTCACATGTTTAAGGGGAGACATTCTCCTGATTGTTTGTAGTCTCACATGTTCAAGTGGAGACATCTCTCTGATTGTTTGTAGTTTCACATGTTCATGTGGAGACATCTCTCTGATTGTTTGTAGTCTCACATGTTCAAGTGGAGAACATCTCTCTGATTGTTTGTAGTCTCACATGTTCAAGTGGAGACATCTCCCTGACTGTATGTGGACTCACATATTCCAGTGGAAATATCACTCTAATTGTATGTGGACTTGAACGTTCAGGGAGAACATCTTTCTAATTGCATATTGATTGCTCGACACCAATCGCATCGCCATGAAATCAACGCTACTACCAATCGTGCTAACTGGCGCCTCCTTACAACCTCCATGGCGAGATGATGGCTGCCGGCTTGGAGTCATGGGTTCATTTCTATTAGTGCCCCAATATTTCTTTTTGTCTTTTCCTTTGTAATTTGTGTCGTATCTGTTCTTACGATGTTTGAATATTGTTTCAATGCATTATCCGTCCTTTTCGACATGTCCACTATTTTTCTTAGTAATAGTAGTAGTAGTAGTAGTAGTAGTAGTAGTAGTAGTAGTAGTAGTAGTAGTAGTAGTAGTAGTAGTAGTAGTTGTAGTAGTAGTAGTAGTAGTAGTAGTAGTTGTAGTAGTAGTAGCAATAGCAGTAGCAGTAGCAGTAGCAGCAGTAGTAGATGATGTAGTAGTAGTAGTAGCAGCAGTAGCAGCAGTATTAGTAGTAGTAGTAGTAGAAGTAGTAGTGGTAATAGCAGCAGCAGCAGCAGAAGTAGAAGTAGTAGTAGTAGCAGCAGCAGCAGTAGCAGTAGCAGAACCAGTAGTGGTAATAGTAGCAGAAGTACTAGTAGAAATAGAAGTAGTAGTAGTAATAGTAGTAGTAGTAGTAGTAGTAGTAGTAATAGTAGTAGCAGTAGCAGTAGCAGTAACAGTAGCAGTATTACTAGTAGTAGTAGTACTCGCAGCAGCAGAATTAGTAGCAGTAGAAGTGCAGCAGTAGTAGTAGTAATAGTAGCAGCAGTAGTAGCAGCAGCAGCAGTAGCAGGAGCATTAATAGTAGTAGTAAAAGTAGTAGTAATAGTAGTAGTAGTAATAGTAGCAGTAATAGCAGTACCAGCAGTTGCAGTAGTAGCAGCAGTAGTAGCAGTAATTATTATTATTATGATTATTATTACTAGTAGTAGTAATAACAGCAGCAGCAGCAGCAGCAGCAGCAGCAGCAGCAGCAGTAGTAGTAGTAGCAGTAGTAGTATTACCAGCAGCAGCAGTAATAGTAGCAGTAGTAGTAGCAGCAGTAGTAGCAGTAGCAGTAGCAGTAGCAGTAGCAGTAGCAGTAGTAGTAGTAGTAGCAGTAGCAGTAGTAGTAGTAGTAACAGTACAGTGAAGATAATGACACAAGATAATAGGAACAAAGACGAGACAAATACAAGGCATAGACAGAGCGTAGAGTAGGGAGCGTAGTTAGCTCAGTTAGTAGCACGCTTTCTTTTCATGGCGAGGCGATCTGTGCCGACGGAGAGGTCGCAGATTCGATCCCCATGGTGGCCAGGATTTTTTCTGTTTATTCCTTGTACTTGTCTCTATCGGCTTAGATATTTATGCATTTAGAGGTGAGAATAAGAAATCTAATCTTTTACCTAAACCCCCTACCCCCACCATGGTGGGGCGGATGGGGTGGGGGTAGATTGCCTCTATCTCACCTCTAAATGCAGATCTAAGCCGACACCGACAGCGAGTACAATTTTGACCCACTTTCTTTTACGTTGCTAAACAGTAAAATACCCATTCGTTCTAATAATCGTACTTGATACAGTAACCGATACATTGGTTTCTGAGTTAACAACAGTAAAGGTTCAAGAGACCCAACTTTATAATAAAGAGAACATTCTAATCATAATCCAACATTATTTACGGGTATGCTTGTACATGTAGTTAATAATAGTATGATAATAAATAATAATATGTAGAGCAGCTATTCACATGCTGATTTGAAATTAAAAACATAAATAAGACAGCCTTTTGCATGTGAATATTTCTTTTCTGCTGCTTTTGGCGGTGTAAAGGTCATATTATGTCAGTACTTTCAGATGTGGGGGTAGAAATACCAATATTCCCTGCAAAGGTCGTGGATCTAAGGAACATCCGCTATTCTACTTCCCGACAAAGATCCTATTTAAATCAAACACGTAATTTCAAAGAAATCATAGAACCAAAGTCCGACTGGCATAGAAGGAAAGCACATGAACATAAAGCAACATAGTCTTCGTCTTATATTTACATTGCTGACAACAGCGATCAGAGCTATGGCACCTTTCGTACATATGACAGCACGGAAGTAAGAAATCGTTGGCTCCAGTATCTTACATAGTAACACCAACAAGATAAGTCTTCAGGCGAAGGTGGGAATTATTATGAGAGATGCCAGTGCTGTGTTAGATCTCTGGCCAACACGCGGCAATAAACATGCTTTGGGCTGACAGATTTAGGTAGGAAAAAAGAAGATCGGTTTCAATGTAAGATTACAATAGTAGTAGAGGATTTGAACATTAGTACAAAAAAGATTAAAATCTCTTTCGGCAGGTTGGTAGGGAAGAATTGCTCTTGCTGATTGACCTTTATAATCACATCACAGGGCGAGTAAGAAATAAAGTTCATTTGTATAATACCTTGGCGAACAGCGTGTATTATGTTTACACAAACCTCGGATGAACTATAATGACACGATGAGGTAAAGATAATCTAGCGATCAAGCATCATTAAATCTAGATCTTTATAACTGTGCAGTAGCCGCCAATGAACACTATAAATTAAAATGTTAAAACCCAATTTGGGCAAACAGTAAAAACTCTCATTGCTTACGCAACAAATCAATATAATCATACTTATTCCGTCTGATAAATTCATACGCGATTTTATCAACAAAATGACACCAAATAACATTTGAGAGGTAAAAATGGTATCTATGTATGTGTTTATGTAGCATGTAATCTATGTGTGTGTATTCTTTGTATGTAATCTCATCATTGACGTGACGTCTTGTACTGCTGGCAATAACAGGCAGTCCCATGCTTGCCTTTCATGTGCACACGTCTCGAGGCATTCATTCAATCTACCTGTTGGCATATTACCCAGCAGATTCAATCAATGAAGATATACAAAATATCTAGCAATTCATCTTATACCCCCCACCTTCATTTACAGTAGGGTATGTATGCATTAAGGTCTTAGAAGACAGATTCAGACTAGAAGCAGGAATCCATTAATCAGTCTCCTCCTCATCATCATCATCATTCATCATCATCATCATCATCATCATCATCATCATCAGCAGCAGCAGCAGCAGCAGCAGCAGCAGCATCATCATCGTCATCTTTATGATTATCAAAATCGTTCTGATCATCAACATTGTTATTATCATTGCAATCATCGTATTATTCATTATTAACACCATCAGCATCAGCATAGTTATCCTCCTCCTCCTCTCCTCCTCCTCATTATCATCATAATTTTCATCATATCATCATCATCATCATCATCATCAACATTTCAACCTCCTTATCATTATCACCATTATCATCATCGCCATCATCATCCTCATCCTCATCCTCATCATCATCATCATCATCATCATCATCGTCATCATCGTCATCATCATCATCATCAGCAGCAGCAGCAGCAGCATTATTACAATCATAAAAAACCCAATTGTGACATTTGAGTTTTATGCAATAACCTTGATTACGACTACCAGTACCTTAGACCCACGTATAACTCTCATGCAATGACATGACGAATTTGATTTGATTTGATTTACCCACATCCACAATAAAGATCATCTCGGGTAGATTTTAAATTTTGTCCAGACTGCCTTGTAAACAGCCAATGGATCTGCACACGGGAGCTCCTTGTTATCGTCCGTCTCTGTTGGGACTAGGACTGTGTGGGGTCGACCCACCTATCTATAGCGGGGTAGGGGGGCGGAGGGGGATGACCCGGGGGGGGGTGTAGACTTTATTCGAAAAAAACTCGAGAAAATATTTCAACCGCCGGCTTTTATATCCAAAAGATGGCCTTAACACCACAGAGGCTAAACCCAAACATAACGGGGGGGCGGGGGTTCAAATTGTTTACTATAGCTCGCCTATCATACATAATAAATAATATATATATATATATCACTTAACGTTGAATCTATAAAAGATAGCATAAAAAACACGTAACGACAACATGTTTTAATATAGCTCATAAAGGAAAGAGGCCCTTTTGAAAACTTACATCGGAGGGCATGCAAAAATCAGGAATCTTCCACTTTATCATCGCAATGCAGGAAAATGGAACAGCGTCTCAGTCTCACTACAATGCACAAACAGGAAAATGGAACAGCGTCTCAGTCTCACTACAATGCACAAACAGGGGAATGGAACAGCTAGCGTCTCAATCTTACTACAACGTACAAACAGGAGAATAGAACAGCTAGAGGCTCAATCTCACTACAACGTACAAACAGGGGAATGGAACAGCTAGAGGCTCAATCTCACTACAACGTCAAAACAGGAAAATGGAACAGCGTCTCAATCTCACTACAACATACAAACAGGAGAATAGAACAGCTAGAGGCTCAATCTCACTACAACGTACAAACAGGGGAATGGAACAGCTAGCGTCTCAATCTCACTAAACGTACAAACAGGAGAATAGAACAGCTAACGTCTCAATCTCACTACAACGTACAAACAGGGAATGGAACAGCTAGCGTCTCAATCTCACTACAACGTACAAACAGGAGAATAGAACAGCTAGAGGCTCAATCTCACTACAACGTACAAAACAGGGAATGGAACAGCGTCTCAATCTCACTACAACGTACAAACAGGGAATGGAACAGCTAGAGGCTCAATCTCACTACAACGTACAAACAGGGGAATGGAACAGCTAGAGGCTCAATCTCACTACAACGTACAAACAGGAGAATGGAACAGCTAGAGGCTCAATCTCACTACAACGTACAAACAGGAGAATGGAACAGCTAGAGGCTCAATCTCACTACAACGTACAAACGGGAAAATGGAACAGCTAGAGGCTCAATCTCACTACAACGTACAAACAGGGGAATGGAACAGCTGGAGGCTCAATCTCACTACAACGTACAAACAGGAGAATGGAACAGCTAGAGGCTCAATCTCACTACAACGTACAAACAGGAGAATGGAACAGCTAGAGGCTCAATCTCACTACAACGTACAAACAGGAGAATGGAACAGCTAGAGGCAATCTCACTACAATGTACAAACAGGAAAATGGAACAGCGAGGCTCAATCTCACTACAACGTACAAACAGGAGAATGGAACAGCTAGTTTCAATCTCACTACAACGTACAAACAGGAGAATGGAACAGCTAGAGGCTCAATCTCACTACAACATACAAACAGGAGAATGGAACAGCTAGAGGCTCAATCTCACTACAACGTACAAACAGAGAGAATGTACAAAGAACAGTGTTTCAGTCTCAACTACAAACAGGAGAATAGAACAGTGTTTCAGTCTTCAAATGTACAAAAGAGAATGGAACAGCGTCTCAATCTCACTACAACATACAAACAGAGAATGGAACAGTGTTTCAGTCTCACTACAATGTACAAAACAGGAGAATGGAACAGTGTCTCAGTCTCACTATAATCACAGGAGAATGGAACAGCGTTTCAGTCTCAAAGAGAATGGAACAGTGTCTCAGTCTCACTACAATGTACAAACAGGAGAATGGAACAGCGTCTCAATCTCACTACAGTGTACAAAGAGAATGGAACAGCGTCTCAGTACAAACAGGAAATGGAACAGTCTCAGTCTCACAAGTGTACAAACAGCAGAATGGAACAGTGTCTCCTCAGTCTCACTACAATGTACAAACAAGAATGGAACAGGACAATGGAACAGTCTCAGTCTCACTACAATGTACAAACAGCAGAATGGAACAGCGTCTCAGTCTCAGTCTCACTACAATGTACAAACAGCAGAATGGAACAGCGTCTCAGTCTCAGTCTCACTACAATGTACAAACAGCAGAATGGAACAGCGTCTCAGTCTCAGTCTCACTACAATGTACAAACAGCAGAATGGAACAGCGTCTCAGTCTCAGTCTTACTACAATGTACAAACAGCAGAATGGAACAGTGTCTCAGTCTCAGTCTCACTACAATGTACAAACAGCAGAATGGAACAGCGTCTCAGTCTCAGTCTCACTACAATGTACAAACAGCAGAATGGAAAGCGGTCTCAGTCTCACTACAATGTACAAACAGCAGAATGGAACAGCGTCTCAGTCTCAGTCTCACTACAATGTACAAACAGCAGAATGGAACAGCGTCTCAGTCTTAGTCTCACTACAATGCACAAACAGCAGAATGGAACAGCGTCTCAGTCTCAGTCTCACTACAATGTACAAACAGCAGAATGGAACAGCGTCTCAGTCTCAGTCTCACTACAAACTCGGTTATTATGTTGACAAACGGAAAATCATTCATATTTTACTTGTGGATTTCTTGAATAATGTAACTTGCTCTTTTTGTCTTGATTGAATGTTATTTTATCTCTTTTTAGGGATTGGGGTGAGGGACGTTTGCGGTTTTGATTGTGTGGTTATTCTTATCTTTGTTTGATTGGCTTTGTTAGTTTTTGTTTTGTTCTTCGAGGTCTGTCTTAGAGTTGAAACCTTTCATTGCCGACTCTAGTCTTAGTTAAAGTTATTAAAACGCTTAACACAAACTAAAATTTTCTGTGTGTCAGAACGAAGCTCTATACTGATTCTAATCTCTTCCGTGTTGACTTATGACGTAAGAGTAAGGATTAAATCGTGGAAAATTTAGTGACATCGTCGACATGTCAATACCCACGATCCACCCCATTGTCATAGACAGTTTGTTGAGTTGTTCACCATTACTGTAAATATTTCACCAATCCTGCCACTCATGGTACATAACAGCACGTTTCCACATAGAGGTATGCCTGGATGAATAAGGATGGATGACGTCAACACGACCCATCTTGTCTGGAAGTTGAGGTTGAAAAAAAGAAACTAAAAGAAAAAGTTGAATGGCCGCTAATCGTTTTGCCATGTCAAATGGGCCGATGTCTAGGCTCACACTGACCACTTCCAAGACATCTAGGGCAGCTGCTGGGTGGCTGTGCAATAAAGACTGTATGCAGAGCTAGCTGAACGAGACAAGAAATGAGAAAAGGCAAAAAGAATTAAGCAGTAAATAAAATATAACAAAATAAATACCTTTCAAAATGTTTTAGAAATTGATGGTGGAATATTTTAGACATAGAAAGAAGATGGGAATATTCATATGCCTTTTTATTTGTGATTGTTTATCCATGCCCTTCAACAGCAATAAACTTAAGGTTTTAAAAGCTCCTTTGAAAGTCTATCCTGAAAATTTCAAACTGAAAGGGGATTTAACGTATGACACAATGTGGCCAACTGCACTCGGAACCCTTGAAGTTTTCTTTTGTTTCATATAATCGAGCAATCCGTAAAGATAGTTGTGGTTTTTGAAAAAAATGTTGAATTCAAAATGTTGAACTTTTCTCAATCAGTGTATCGGTTGATAGCTGCTGATCAATCACCTGTCTGTCCAGTGCTTTTTTTGTTAAAAAAAGATTTGGTTTACCCATATCCACAAGGAAGGTGATCTCAGGGATTTTAGTACAAGAGATCTTAACGTGCACAGAGTGTTGTGGATATGCACGGGCCTCCTTTTTATCATCCGTCTACGGTGGGACTAGGTGTCGATCCACTGTCCAGGTTGGGGGGGAGGAATAGAGTTTGCTAAAAACCTTGAGGCAATTTTTCAACCATCGGCAGGGCTCGACCCAACTACATTTTGATTGAAAGGCCGACACCTTGCCCTCTGACTACCGAGTCCTTTCTATATGGTACAGTTTCACACTTGCCAAGTGCCATTCAGTGACCACGTTCATACCAAGCGCCATTCAATGTGACCAATGTTCATACTTGCCAAGCACCATTCAATGTGACCAATGTTCATACTTGCTAAGCACCATTCAATGTGACCAATGTTCATACTTACCTACACCATTCAATGTGACCAATGTTCACACTTGCCATACTTAAGCACCATTCAATGTGACCAATGTTCATACTTGCCAAGCACCATTCAATGTGACCAATGTTCATACTTGCCAAGCACCATTCAATGTGACCAATGTTCATACTTGCCAAGCACCATTCAGCGACCAATACTTCATACCATTCAATGTGACCAATGTTCATACTTACCACCATTCAATGTGACCAATGTTCACACTACACCATTCAATGTGACCAATGTTCATACTTACTACACCATTCAATGTGACCAATGTTCATACTTACCAAGCACCATTCAATGTGACCAATGTTCAAACTTGCCACTTCAATGTTCATACCTGCCAAGCACCATTCAATATGACCAATGTTCATACTTGCCAAGCACCATTCAATATGACCAATGTTCATACTTGCCAAGCACCATTCAATGTGACCAATGTTCAAACTTTGCCAAGCACCATTCAATGTGACCAATGTTCACACTTGCTAAGCACCATTCAATGTGACCAATGTTCATACACCATTGCTTTAAATGTTCACCATTCAATATGACCAATGTTCATACTTGCCAAGCGCCATTCAATGTGACCAATGTTCATACTTGCTACACCATTCAATGTTCACACTTGACCAAATGTGACCAATCAAACTTCTGTCACACCATTCAATGTGACCAATGTTCACACTTGCCAAGCACCATTCAATGTGACCATATGTTCACACTTGACCAATGTTCATACTTGGGTTAAGCACCATTCAATGTGACCAATGTTCACACTTGCCAAGCACCATTCAATGTGACCAATCCACATCAATTGATGGAACTGGTGTCGATATAAGGTCTGTCTACAAATATTTTCAAATACTTCATAATCACCTTCTGACTTGACTATCATGTATTTTTCGTTTCATCTCATCATAATTAAATGATCCACTAAAATATGAGGAAAATACACTCACTTCGTTGTGTCACAGAAATAAACAAAGACCGTGGCACGTTTACCTTATACGTAATTGAATAAGTAAAAATGAAACCCCACCTTTTTGGCCTTGTTATCTTATTGATTGTGTGTTTACTTCATAAACCCAAACATAACGGGGGGAAAACCTTTTTCAAATGGTGTATTATAACTCGCCTATCATACATAATAAATAATATCTATATCACTCAATTTCAAATTGGCTACATAAGAAATGGTAATGTGATCAGTCTTGAAAGATTTCCAACGTTTACAATCCACATAATAATATTTGGATATGATAATTATGGCAAACGAATACAATAATTAAAATTCCCACCGAGTTCTTGTGAGTATTAACGTACATCACATAAACAACACCGCATCATGTGGATTTCCCTACAGTTTAGACAAAAATAATCCAGACATCAAATATTTGTGAGATGTGATCCTAGTTGATGTTGGCTTTTGTTTTCTTTCATGCGATAGGAAATATTGCCTGTAAAAAGATTATGTACAACGTTCCCTCGTTTTCTGTTGTAATAACATTTCATCTCATCTATTGGAATCGTCATGTTTGATGCATGTAATTATTGATTTTTCTCATGATGATTACGCTATGGGCAGGCTTCATAATAATCTGTAGATAGGTCTTGTGTGGTAAGACTCGGTTGTCAAGAGGCAAGCTGTCGGGCTCTCAACCAAAAGGTCATAAGTTCAGGCCCCGATCTTTGAAACATTTTCTCGAAAATAGATAATTCGAGCAAAACCCAACCCCTGGTTCAGGTAGGTAGATCGGAACCTAGTCCCATCGGAGATGGACGATAAAAAGGAGGTCATGTGTGCATATCACGACACTGTGCACGTTAAAGATCTCTTGCCAAAATTAAAAATCCTACCAAAACCCCCGAGATCACCTTAGTTGTGGAAGTGGGTAACTCAGATCAAATTAAAAAGGTCTTTCATTTAATAACCTTGTCGTATTTCGTTCACTTCGAGTGTCATTTTCTCCCTGTCTGTCTTTGCCTGCTAACGTAAGTGCCCTATTTGACCAGCATTAGCTAACGGTTATTATTTTCCAATTTAGGTGGTCTAGTAGCCACGAAACTGACATATTATTTGCTTCTGGGGCAAAGTTTTTGGTTGGGTTTCTCGCATGCTTGCATGCAATAGCTTACTTGAATTTTCCCTTCAGATAAAATATGGACATTACCCTTTCCTTGTACCCTCCCTTTTTGCTAGCCCAGTTTCATTTGCCCGAAATTCCCTGCCTTGTCCGGCACAGTGTTATGGTCAGTATCAATGGAGATAGAAGAAGAATTTCGGGGTTTCTGGTACTCGCTGTTCCATTAATAACGTCGCGGAAGATTCGAAGGTAGGCTTTGGGGCAACGCGTAAACAGTAAAGAAAAAAGGATTGACCTCAACGTCTACTACAATTTCCTGACCGTGATGATCGGAAGAAACTAAATTGAAATTGATCAATCTTATTCCGGTGGTGGGTGGTTGGCAGGTACTAGCGATAGGTTCTATTTCTTCTACTGCGTTTTTCCCCACTTCACATGTCTGTTGACTACTGTAGTAGGCGGTCGGTTACACGCCACTCGTATCATATATGACACGAGCCGACATTTCCTATAATATATTTCCTTGTTTTTCGCCGTACTTGAGACAATTCGAGGACCTTTCCCGGACATGTCGCTCCTTCCGATGTTCCGTCTCCATGTCGCTCGTGGCTTTCCTTCCTCCTGCTTCTTCTGCATTATCTTTTTCGCAATTTTTGAGGCGTTGCCTCTGCTTAAATGTAACTCCTACCATCTCCATCCTCATTTACACATTTCTAATTGTTATACTCCCCCACCTTCCTGTCTAAACTACCAAGACTCCGTCTTTTTACACCTGGAGCTTCCATACTTATAAGACACAGAGAGAGAGAGAGAGA
>JAXRKP010002685.1:32500-40034 GCA_037039925.1 Doris montereyensis | reverse complement strand
TAAGGGAAAATAGACGTTTTCATAAAGACTGCTTTGTATTTGTGTTTGTGTTTGTGTGTGTGTGTGTGGGGGGGTGTTAAGTTTATTCCTACTCATAAGGCAACTCCACGAAGGCCTCTCAGGACTGTCCTTGGTAACCATCTCCTACAGCCACTACCACCATACTACCATCGCACTAGTCTTAGGCTAAGCATAGGGAATAGTGGATGTTTGCATACGATTTTATATATGTGTGTGTTTGTGTTTGTTTGTTAGTGTGTGCTCGTGTGTGTACAGCTGTGCATGTGTGAATTCGCCGATGTCTGTATGTGTTTATTCGTGTGCGTTTGGGTGTATGCGTGTATGTGAAATTTTATTCGTATATATATAAATATAAGTGAATGTGTGTGTGTGTGTGACTTAAGCTTACAATTTAATTACGTAACAGTGATTATCTTTCATTAGTTTAGCCATTGGCATGACTTTATGGCCACATTGATAATGGCAGTTTTCATTGGTTTAGCCATTATCATGACTTTATGGCCACGTTGATAGTGGTAGTTTTCATTGGTTTAGCCATTGGCATGATTTTATGGCCACATTGATAATGACAGCTTTCATTGGTTTAGCCTTTAGCATGACTTTATGGCCACATTGATAGTGGCAGTTTTCATTGGTTTAGCCATTGGCATGACTTTATAGCCACATTGATAATGGCAGTTTTATTGGTTTAGCCATTGTCATGACTTTATGGCCACATTGATAATGGTAGTTTTCATTGGTTTAGCCATTGGCATGACTTTATGGCCACATAGATAATGACAGCTTTCATTGGTTTAGCCATTAGCATGATTTGTGGCCACATTGATAATGGCAGTTTTCATTGGTTTAGCCATTAGCATGACTTTATGGCCACATTGATAATGACAGCTTTCATTGGTTTAGCCATTGGCATGACTTTATGGCCACATTGATAATGACAGCTTTCATTGGTTTAGCCATTAGCATGACTTTATGGCCACATTGATAATGGCAGCTTTCATAGAGTTTAGCCATTGGCATGACTTTATGACCACATTGATAATGACAACTTTCATTGGTTTAGTCATTGGCATGACTTTATGGCCACATTGATAATGGCAGCTTATTGGTTTAGTCATTGGTATGACTTTATGGCCACATTGATAATGACAGCTTTCATTGGTTTAGCCATTAACATGACTTTATGGCCACATGATTATGGCAGCTTTAATGGTTTGGTCATTGGTATGACTTTATGGCCACATTGATAATGGCAGCTTTCATTGGTTTAGCCATTAGCATGACTTTTATGGCGGCATTGATTTGGCATGACTTTACGGCCACATTGATAATGGCAGCTTTCATAGAGTTTAGCAAATTGGCATGACTTTATGGCCACATTGATAATGGCAACTTTTATAGAGTTTAGCCATTGAGATGACTTTATGGCCACATTGATAATGATAGTTTTCATAGGTTTAGCCATTGGCATGCCTTTATGGCCACATTGATAATGGCAGCTTTCATAGAGCCATTGGCATGACTTTTATGGTCACATTGATAATGGCAGTTTACAGAGCCATTGACTTTATGGTCACATTGATAATGGCAGCTTTCATAGAGCCATTGGTATGACTTTATGGCCACATTGATAATGGTAGCTTTATAGAGTTTAGCCATTGGCATGACTTTAAAAACGTTGACATTTTGGGATGCCTTCTTTTTTCTTTTTCTTTTGAAATTCGTCGTGTTTGATAAGGAAGATAAGAAGGGTAGTCTGGACTATCCTTTTTTGATAAAGCGACAAATTTAGTTCTTGTTTCGTTTCGTTTCTTTGCCAGATTCTGTTTTTATATTGACACAGTTTGGGTTTTTTAAATTTTTGTTTGCTTGTTTGTTTGTCTTTTTTGCTTTGTCCTTGGTCTTTCTGATGGACTATCTACACTGTCTTTTCTATTCCTTAGTTTTGTTTTGTGTTCTGTAGTTTCTCTGTTGGCTTTTAGATTTTGTTCTTTTTTGTGTATGTGTTTTGTTTTTTTGCTTTTACTTTTTGGTTTATTTTGTTCGCTTGTTTTGATCTTGAAGTAAATCAAAGATCGACTCAGTTTACAGTTTACACAAGGGACTTTGATTTGTTATGATTTGATTTTCCCACATCCACAAGTAAAGTGATTTCGGGGTATCTTGGTAGCATTTATAAATTTTACCCGGACCGCTCTGTAAACTACAAAGGGATATTTGCTCATACTCATAGTGTTGTGGGTTGGCGACGGGACCCCTCTCAATTGTCCGTCTCCGGTGGGACTAGGTGTCGATGTACCTACCTGGACCAGGGGAAGCGGAGGGGGTGGGGTGGAGGGTGGGGGTAGGTTTTACTCGAAAAAAAGTCAACAAAACTTTTCAACTGTCGGGGCTTGAACTCAAGATCTTTTGGTTGAGAGGCCAAGACCGTACCCCTGGGCTGCCAAGTATCCCTTTACACGAAGGGTAACAAGCTCACATCAGACTAGGAGATTAATTTCATGGTTATTCCCATTTCCTAACAACTTCGTCGTTGTTTTAAACCTACTTCTAAGAACACTGTTTCATACTGGCTCACCACAGTCGCATCCTTTATCCGCATCATAATTATGCCATGGTTATTTTTTTCCAAGATATCCAAGCTGAGCATGTTGTAACCTGAGAATGATAACAGGGCCTCCTGTCCTTCTCCTTATTCCAGCATCGTCACTGATTCCTCTTCTTATTGATTAAATCCGATTATTTCTTCTTCTTGGCATGGTGAGCTAGAGTAGCGAGCAGCTCTCAGTAGTAGTTAAGTGAAAGTGATAATAATATTATTTGCAAGTTTAGGATAAAACATGGAACTAGTCGACTAGCTAAGGTTATCTCCACCCCCCCACCCGCACCTCCTCCCCCGCATTTCAAAAGTTCAGCTAAAACATCTCCAATAAAAATAATTCGATAAACTTGGAAAGGCAAAATGAGTGTTATTCTTTAGATAGTGAAATGGGTGTTATTCTTTAGATAGTGAAATGGGTGTTATTCTTTAGATAGTGAAATGGGAGTGTTATTCTTTAGATAGCGAAATGATTCTTTAGATAGTGAAATGGGTGTTATTCTTTAGATAGCGAAATGAGTGTTATTCTTTAGATAGCGAAATGAGTGTTATTCTTTAGATAGCGAAATGAGTAATATAGATAGCGAAAATGAGTGTTATTCTTTAGATAGCGAAATGAGTGTTATTCTTTAGATAGGGTGAGTGTTATTCTTTAGATAGAGAGTGTTATTCTTTAGATAGTGACATGAGTGTTATTCTTAGATAACGAAATGAGTTATTCTTTTAGATAGCGAAATGAGTGTTATTCTTTAGATAGCGAAATGAGTGTTGTTCTTTAGATAGTGAAATGAATGTTGTTCTTTAGATAATGAGTGAATATCACAAATGGAAATTCATTGACATTTAGATCTATCCCTTATTTCTAATGACCAAGTCAAAGTTGTAAGCCTTCCCTTGCATATTATTACTGTTGGCTGCATGATGTAATTATACACGCGTTTCCGTTATAGATGTATTGTAATCTAGCCGATGACGGAAATCTCCAAAGTTATGTAAAGTGCACATTGCAAACAGGACTAGATCGATAAATCTGGAAAACTCGATATGTATAATTTATTCACCCCTTTGTTGGGCGGTTGAAGGGGAGGAGCATGTTGTATACCAATGGTGACGGACAGCTTTATTGATTGACCCAAAGATATTTTTTCATCAAGGATTCTTGGCCAGCTTTCTTAGCCTAAACATCATCAAAGAAATGGATATAACGTCTTGGATATATATATATATATATTGATATATTGATATATTTCTGTTGGTCTAAAAAGATTTAGATTTCAAAGCTACAAACAATTCTAGAGATATTTTACAGATTTAGATCTAGATCTGCTGTTGTCAGATCTAAACTTAAATCCTAGATTCAGATTCTAGATCTAGCTTTAGAGTCTATATAGATTTTAGATTTAGATCTCTGTAGACTGATATATGTTTCGAGAGATAATACCGATGTGTAGTATTAATTTCTGTGATGATTAGTTGGCCCAGAAAGCTGGCCAAAAAGTTCAATGACAAAATCATCTTTGATGTATTCAATAAAAATTGCCCGTCACCGCTGCGATGCACTGTACGCCCCCCTTTTTCTACTACACACACACACACACACACATACACACACACATACACACTCTCTCTCACACACACACAGACAGACACAAAGGCTTCTATAGTATATATATCCGATTATTCCAACTATATCGAACTTAAATAAAGCGACGCCCCGAATGTAGAAAATAATGATATTAGAAATGACTTGAATTTTATCACTTGGTTCACTTGGTTCGACATCCGTCGTCTGTTATCAACATCGATATCCATGTGTCCTATACACTTTACAGTCGAGTCTGACCATGTCCATGGTTTGTTATCAACATCGATATCCATGTGTCCTATACACTTTACAGTCGAGTCTGACCATGTCCATGGTTTGTTATCAACATCGATATCCATGTGTCCTATACACTTTACAGTCGAGTCTGACCATGTCCATGGTTTGTTATCAACATCGATATCCATGTGTCCTATACACTTTACAGTCGAGTCTGACCATGTCCATCGTTTGTTATCAACATCGATATCCATGTGTCCTATACACTTTACAGTCGAGTCTGACTATATCCATCGTTTGTTATCAACATCGAAGGGGTGGGAGGTGTGGTAGATTTTGCTGGAAAAAAAACTCTAGAACATTTTTCAACTGTTGGCGGGGCTCGAACCCACTACATTCTGGTTGAGAGGCCTACACCTTGCCTCTGCACTACCGAGCCCGCAAAGGGTAAAGAGAGTGACTCCCAAAAAGATTCCACAGAGGGTTAAAATTGCCTTTTTTTTCAAACAAGGGACTCTACATAGGGGTAAAATTGCCTTTTTCAAACAAGGGACACCACAGAGGGATAAAACTACCTTTTTCAAACAAGGGACTCCACAGAGGCGTAAAATTGCTATTTCGGTGAGGTGGGGAATCTGAAAAGGACGCCAGCTTATTACCGCTTCGTCACCAAGGACGAATAGTGAATTTCGCTGTGTAATTTCGTACCTGGCTGCTAATTGATCTCTCGGAGCTTGCAACTTTCTCATGCTTTCGATTATGTGATGATGTTGATGGTGTTGGTGGTGATACTGATGATAATGATGATGATGACGATGATGGTGACGATTATGATGATGATGACGATGATGATGATGTTGATGATGACGACGATGACGACGACGACGATGATGATGATGATGATGATGATGATGATGATGATGATGATGATGATGCTGATAATGATGATAATGATGATAATGATTATGATGCCGATAAATGTAATAATGGATTAGGAGGAAAACCCAGCACACTATTTTGATTCTAAAGTTTTCTTACAAAGACATCTCTTAGTTTCAGGCTCTCACTTTTGAGTCACCGACAACCCCCAACACCCCCCTCTCTCATCCTAAATCCTCACCCTCACCCTCGCGTAATCCAGTATAGCATGTTTAAATGCATGTATCAGGTAATATTTATATTTATACAGTGGGAATGACTTTATGATATACTACACGAAGACTACTACTGTTGACACAAAAGGCAAGAAGGGAGTGAGTGACCAGAGATTGCAGTCTCTATTGTTGCACATGATCTGTGGTCTCCACTTACCTGGACGATGTTCCCATGGAAACAGGACTACTCCTGGTGCTATCCTCTGGTGCAACGAGGGGTTCTTCTGGAATGTCAGTTGGTAAACCGGAGCTGAGGGTATCATATTTGGACGACTTCCGGTGGCTGGTGTCCAGTGAAAACTCGGAACTGTCAGACCCGACCTGTCGATCAAAGGAAAGAAGAAGAAAAATGTCTTAATTAATTATTATGAAAGCTATCGTGAAGACAAATAGTGACACAGGGGGCATGTGGAAAGGGAAAGAAATGACATTGGCTAATAGTAAAGCCCTATAGCAACAAAACCAAGGTAAAAGAACAAAAGGCCACATCGGAGAAAGTGGGAAGATATAAAAAAAGCATTAAAGCAAAGAAATTTAACTGTCACGGAAGGAAACAGAAAATGCCAGGAAAGGCCGACTGCAGAAAGATCATCTCGGGTATCTTAAACCCATACACCGGAAGGTAGAATGAGAGCTGATAAGGACAGAACCAAAGAGGAGAAAAATACAAGGAATAGACAGAAAAAAACCTTGGCCCCCATGGGAATCGAATTCGCGACTTCTGCGTCGACACTCTGGAATGGAAGCGTGCTACCAACCGAGCCAACTCCCAGCCAATGAATGTAGTTAGCTCGGGGTTGCTAGCACGCTTTCTTTTCATCGTGCGGCGATGGGTGTCGGCGCAGAGGTCGCGGGGTTCCATCCTCATGGTGGCCAGAATTCTTTTCCAGTCTAATCTTTGTATTTGGTTCGTCTTTGTTCCTATGGGCTTTAATGTTATTCAAAGTCATTTCCTTCACTTTAGACATGCCCCTTGCCTCACTGTCTGTGTTAATTAATTATGAAAGCTATCATAATCGTTCTTTTAAAAATCAAATTCTGTTAACCTACGCAGCATGCAAACAATATTATGCATTTGTAAGTTCTTACTGTAGATATATATGCATTTGTAAGTTCTTACCGTAGACATATATGTATTTGTAAGTTCTTACCACAGACATATTATTTTTATGTTTTGGTTAGTGTTTTTAGTATGTGCTATGTGGAACACAGGTGTAATCACTACGACACTGGTTCAAGGTGCTGTAGCTGAATCACTAGTGTTGTGAGCTGGTAATCACTACGACACTGGTTCAAGGTGCTGTAGCTGAACCGACAGTTTAAGTTGTGAGCTGGTAATCACTACGACACTGGTTCAAGTACTGAACCGAGTGTTGTGAGCTGATAATCACTACGACACTGGTTCAAGTATGTTGTAGCTGAACCGACAGTGGTTGTGAGCTGTGTAATCACTACGACACTGGTTCAAGGCGCTGTAGCTGAACGACAACAGGTTGTGAGCTGGTAATCACTACGACACTGGTTTAAGTACTGTGATGTGATAATCACTACGACACTGGTTTAATCACTACGACAGTGGTAATCACTACGACACTGGTTTAAGTACTGTTGATGTTGTAATCACTACGACACTGGTTTAAGTACTATGTGTCAATCATTACGACACTGGTTTAGTGTTGTGATGTTTGTAATCACTACGACACTGGTTTTAGTCCCACTAGTGAACAGTACTGTGTAATCATCACTACGACACTGCTTTAAGTATTGTGAGCTGTCAACACTACGACACTGGTTTAAGTCCTGTGATGAATGATAATCACTACGACACTGGTTAATCACTGTGACACTGATTCACTACGACACTGGTTTAAGTCGTAGTGATGTGATAATCACTACGACACTGGTTCAAGTACTGTGATAGCTGAACTACGTAGTGTT
>JAXRKP010002685.1:5000-25000 GCA_037039925.1 Doris montereyensis | reverse complement strand
AAAACATTTTACATAAACCAGATGCATCAATAAAAAATAGTATCACAATCAAGTCAGTAAAAGCACGCAATTCAATAAAATTCATCTAAATATGTTGGAGAAGTAGTGGGTCTTCAAGCGAGATTTCAGTATATTCAAAGACTCTCCAGACCGGACGTCCCATGGTAAAATGTTCCAAATTTTGGCTGCTTGTGTTTGTAGGGCCCTATCTCCGAAAGTCTTAAGTTTGGTTTGGGTCTTTGTATCATTTTCTTGCTCGTTGAGCGCAGTGATCTGTTCGGTGTGTATTTAGGAACTAATTCTTTTTAAGTAGACTGGAAAGTACATACATACATACATACATACATACATACATACATACATACATACATACATACATACATACATACATACATACATACATACATACATGCATGCATGCATACATACATACATACATACGTACATACATACATACATACATACATACATACATACATACATACATACATACATACATACATACATACATACAAAAATGCGTGCACACATACAGTGTATAAGCAGTTTAGAAGAAGTTGCCATAATGGGAATTTCGTTTTGCACATAAAGCAGCATTTCCTACATATTTTGCCTGTAAATCAACATGGAACGATGGCTTCCACTGCTCAGCCGTCCGGATTGATTTTGTCAGGCAGACAGAAACCACGTGATCACAGCGTAATATCTTTCAATTTATTCACGCAACGCTGATAATAGATTTATCTAAATATTCGTAACCGGTAGCTGTAGAATCGATTACGCTTACTTAACGTATTGATAATGATCGAGTACGATTCCGCAATATCGCGTACGTCAATACCTTGCATGGAGACATAAAAGTATTGAATAAAACGCGATTCAATACGTTGCCTGTTGGGAATCGGTTGTTCGAACAGGCTTACCCAAACTCTAACCGTATGACGTGTAGTTTGTGTACAAAAAGCCAGCGATGCGAAGACGTCTAGTTTTGTAAAACCCGGGCCCGTGGCCCACTCATTGATCGCGCGCGTTCTCCGTCGGCGGAACTCTTCTGTGTTTGTGTGTCTGGTCCATTTCGCATGGCAAACTGGCCTTTATACATTATGGTGTAATTATTTTCACAGACCTGCTAGCCGTTGTGTTCGATTTATTGATTGAATTATACGTGACTAGCTTTGAGTAGGGGATGGTAGGGTTGCTCTTTTTTGTGTTAAATATTATTATTATTTATTTTTTTAGAGTCCATGCGATCGGCGTGCAGTAGAAACATTGGAGGATAAAATGAAGGGGGAAAAAGACGAAATAAAGAAAAGTGCGTATTTAAATGCTACCAACATCTGCGACCTGTGCGTCGGCACCCATCACCTCGCCACGACCAAAGAAAAGCGTGCAACCAAACAAGCTAACTACGCTACTTAAAAAGGTCTTTCCTTGACAAGGTCTTTTATTGACAAGGTCTTTCATTGACAAGGTCTTTCATTGACAAGTTCTTTCATTGACAAGGTTCTTCATTGACAAGTTCTTTCATTGACAAGGTTTTTTCATTGACAAGGTCTTTCCTTGACAAGGTCTTTCATTGACATGGTGTTTCATTGCTAAGGTCTTTCATTGACAAGATCTTTCATTGACAAGGTTTTTCATTGACAAGGTCTTTCCTTGACAAGGTCTTTCATTGACAAGGTCTTTCATTGACAAGGTCTTTCATTAACAAGGTTTTTCATTGACTAGGTCTTTCATTGACAAGGTCTTTCATTGACAAAGTATTTCCTTGACAAGGTATTTCATTGACAAGGTTTTTCATTGATAAGGTCTTTCATTAACAAGGTTTTTTTCAGTGACAAGGTTTTCATTGACAAGATCTTTCATTAACAAGGTTTTCCTTGACAAGGTATTTCATTGATAAGGTCTTTCAGTGACAAGGTTTTTCATTGACAAGGTCTTTCATTGACAAGGTTTTTCATTGACAAGGTCTTTCCTTGACAAGGTCTTTCATTGACAAGGTTTTCATTGACAAGGTCTTTCATTGACAAGGTCTTTCATTGACAAGGTCTTTCATTGACAAGGACAAGGTCTTTCATTGACAAGGTCTTTCATTGACAAGGTCTTTCATTGACAAGGTCTTTCATTGACAAGGTCTTTCATTGACAAAGGTCTTTCATAAAGTCTTTCATTGACAAGGTCTTTCATTGACAAGGTCTTTCATTGACAAGGTCTTTCATTAACAAGGTCTTTCATTGACAAGGTCTTTCATTGACATGGTCTTTCATTGACAAGGTCTTTCATAGACAAGGTCTTTCATTGCCAAAATCTTTCATTGACAAGGTCTTTCATTGACACGGTCTTTAATTGACAAGATCTTTCATTGACAAGGTCTTTCATTGACCAGGTCTTTCATTGACAAGGTCTTTCATTGACAAGGTCTTTCGCACGAATCTAATAAACCATATATTGTTATATCCATAAGACAATGTATACAGCAGTACACGGTTGATTGAACTCACCAGAAAGCTATGGCCCTTCTCGTTCTGTGTCAGCATGGCCTTTTCCTCCTCGGAGCCGACACAGGGCCAGGTGGTAGATGCCAAACAGACGGACCAATATGCCAACAGCCACGGCCATCAAGATGACCAGGAGGATGACCAGCAGAGCTATTGCCCAGTCGCTCATGGTGGACACGCTGTGTGGTCAAAGGTGTGGTACCCTGAAACGGAAAAAAGAAACAGCAATAATTAATTAATTTAATGAAGTATGAATAATATTTTCTGCTCGCACCATGTCGACTTCACAGATTGGATTATGATGATTCAATTGGAATGTCCTCATTCATCATACGAATATGTGCTTGTCTGAGGGGGGGGCTCGGTAGTACAGAGGCAATGTGTCAGCCTTTCAACCGAAGGTAGTGGGTTCAAGCTCTGCTAACGGTTGAAACAAGTTCTCGAGTTTTTTCAAGCAAAATCTACTCCCCTCTGGTCCAGATGGGTGGATCGACACCTAATCCCATCGGAGACGAACAATAAAAAGAAGGTCCCGTGTGCAGAGCACAACACTCTGTGCACTTTGAAGATTCCTTGGCTGTTTGTGGCAGCCTGGGTAAAATTTAAAATCCTACCCAAAACCCCAAGATCACCTTAGTTGTGATGTAGGTAAATCAAATCATATGGAAATCAAGAGTTGTCTGACAAAGGAATTTAAAATAATCAACAAGATGATGAATGATAAACGAAAGAGTGAAAGTAGAATGAGTAGGCCCAACAAGTGGTAACCCCCCCAAAAAAAGAAAACAGCCCATCTTCAACAATGGTCTACGTCCGAATAAAACCAAGTTAGGGAGGAGATGAAAATAAAAACCAAGTTAGGAGAGATGAAAATAAACCAAGTTAGGAGAGATGAAAATAAAAACAAGTTAGGAGAGATGAAAATTAAAACCAAGTTAGAGAGATGAAAATAAACCAAGTTAGGAGAGATGAAAATAAAACCAAGTTAGGAGAGATGAAAATAAAACCAAGTTAGGGAGATGAAAATAAAAACCAAATTAGGAGAGATGAAAATAAAACCAAGTTAGGAGAGATGAAAATAAAACCAAGTTAGGAGAGATGAAAATAAAACCAAGTTAGAGAGATGAAAATAAAACCAAGTTAGGAGAGATGGAAGGGAGGGAGAGTGTTGAGTGAAAAGGAAGCACAGGAAAGGGTCAACGCGCTTTTGGGATTTCAATCCTGGACTAGGGCTACAATTTACACAAGTCATGCTGTGTGCTGGAATTTGAAAGCGGGACCACATGATTCGAAGTCTGACAGCCTAACCACTGGGCCACCGACGCTACTGTAACAGCGACAGTTACGTAACTATGCCTACCGACGCTACTGTAACATCGACAGTTACGTAACCATGCCTACCGACGCTACTGTAACATCGACAGTTATGTAACTATGTCTACCAACGCTACTGTAACATCGACAGTTATGTAACTATGTCTACCAACGCTACTGTAACAGCGACAAGTTACGTAATTATGCCTACCGACGCTACTGTAACATCGACAGTTATGTAACTATGCCTACCAACGCTACTGTAACAGCGACAGTTACGTAACTATGCCTACCAACGCTAGCTGTAACAAAGCGACAGTTATGTAACTATGCCTACCAACGCTACTGTAACAGTGACAGTTACGTAACTATGCCTATCGACGCTACTGTAACAGCGACAATTACGTAACTATGCCTACCAACGCTACTGTAACAGCGACAGTTACGTAACTATGCCTACCAACGCTACTGTAACAGCGACAGTTATGTAACTATGCCTACCAACGCTACTGTAACAGCGACAGTTATGTAATTATGCCTACCGACGTTACTGTAACAGTGACAGTTACGTAACTATACCTACCAACGCTACTGTAACAGCGACAGTTATGTAACTATGCCTACCAACGCTACTGTAACAGCGACAGTTACGTAACTATGCCTACCGACGCTATTGTAACAGCGACAGTTACGCTAACTATGCCTACCAACGCTACTGTAACAGTGACAGTTACGTAACTATGCCTACCAACGCTATTGTAACAGTGACAGTTACGTAACTATGCCTTACGTTGCCGAGTGCTGATCTAGGGAAACACGCGACTTGATGCTTATATGTCACGAAAGTTCATTAAACGCTACATTCGATACAAAGTAGACATGTGTGACTGACTACTCGCGTGTGTGTATATGTGTGTGTGTGTGTGTGTCTGTGTCTGTATGTGTGTTTTCGTGCGTGTGGACAAGAAGAAGAAGAAGAAGAAGAAGAAGAAGAAGAAGAAGAAGAAGAAGAAGAAGAAGAAGAAGAAGAAGAAGAAGAAGAAGAAGAAGAAGAAGAAGAAGAAGAAGAAGAAGAAGAAGAAGAAGAAGAAGAAGAAGAAGAAGAAGAAGAAGAAGAAGAAGAAGAAGAAGAAGAAGAAGAAGAAGAAGAAGAAGAAGAAGAAGAAGAAGAAGAAGAAGAGTAATAATAATAATAGTAATAATAATAATAGTAATAATAATAATAATAATAATAATAATAATAATAATAATAATAATAATAATAATAATAATAATAATAATAATAATAATAATAATAATAATAATAATAATAATAATAATAATAATAATAATAATAATAATAATAATAATAATAATAATAATAATAATAATAATAATAATAATCATAATAATAATAATAATAATAATAATAATAATAATCATAATAATAATAATAATAATAATAATAATAATAATAATAATCATAATAATAATCATAATAATAATAATATGTGTATTCTGACATAATACTGGTCTTTAAGGTTGTCAGACTTGAGTATTTGTTTTGTAACGTCTCTTTGTGCGTGTCGATTCTGTTGCAAGAATTTCAAAGCAAATACATCTCTTCGTGAGTTTTGATGTGTTCGTATGTATGTCTTCTCCATTTGGGTTTTGACGTTCCTAAAGATAAATGTTGGTGTATGTTGTGTAGTTTTGTATTTTGTGGTTGAGTGTAGTTTGGCATGATATCAGTGTCCTTCCTCTCTATTCCGGTCCTTCGCTAAATTACGCATTGGTTGCTATTTGAAACTGGTATTTTCTCATGTCTCTTGAGGATGTGTCCAAATAATCTCCACCGCTGTTTTTTGACCTTTGACAAATAGGTCTAATATGGCGGATTGCTGTGATGTGAATCTATTGCACTAGTGAAGTGATCTATATCAGAGGATAAGTGAGAAAGCAATTATCGATTCTTCTATTAGCTCATCGATATTCCCTGATGCACCACATCGGTATATTAAAGAGGAAATGAGCGTACCAAAATAGAAATTAAAAAAAACATGGCAGCAAAGTATACTAGCCGAAACAAAATAGATTTGAAAGGACAAGTGCCGTAAGTAGTTTGTAAGTTGGTTGGCTGTGAGAAAATAGGTGTTGAACATTTCACGAACTGGAATTTGCCTTTGCACAGTAGACAACGTTGTAAATCTCTAAACGTGAGTCCAAATAGGGCTCTGTGACCCTTGTTACGCTGTTTGAAGGGGGGGGATTGCCACACAACATATAGGTTCCTGGTGATTTTATTCTCATTTCTTGGAAACAATTGGACTTACTATGACGTTGCCATTGCAAAGCCGCACAAAAATATTGGAATGGAAGTCAGTGTGCTTGTTCGTTTGTTGGTTTGTCTGTTCCTTCCATTGCAAGATATCCAGCCCTTTAACCCTACACGTGGTAATCTACCGGGTGACGTAATATGACACAGAAAGATAAAAGACATGTGACAGAATGAACAGAAAGATAAAAGACATGTGACAGAATGAACAGAAAGATAAAAGACATGTGACAGAATGAACAGAAAGATAAAAGACATGTGACAGAATGAACAGAAAGATAAAAGACATGTGACAGAATGAACAGAAAGAAGTAGAACTACCAACACCAGCACCAACTACACTCCAATGGAAAAGCTGAGTAACAGAATGTGGTTGGCTCCATGTTCATACCAGCACAGTGAACAAGATCGAACATGGCTGGCTCCATTTCATACACATAAACCAGAAAAAATAAACATCACACAACACATATGTCAGGACCATTGAAAGCTGATTTTGACATAATAGAGGAAATAGACATATCACACAACACAGTCGTTAGAAAAATTAAAGTTTGTTTTGACATAAGAGAGGAAAGAGAAATATCAAACAACATAGTCTTCAAAGGGAATTTAAAGTTTGTTTTGACATAAGAGGCGAAAGAGAAATATCAAACAACATAGTCGTCAAGAGAATTTAAAGCTGGTTTTGGCATAAGAGAGGGAAATGAAATAATAATATTATACAAGAATGTCGTTAGAAGAATGTAAATCTAATTTTGACAAATGAGAGGAAAGAGAAATGCGTAACGAATGTCTGCTGTATTTGGCTTGTGGTCATCGTAAACTAGAACTTGACACCATCGTCTTAGTTACCACCCGCCTAGCACTAACGACGCAGGTGAAACAATCAATTGTCTGACACGGAAACCTAATCTGGATAACAAGCGACCGTTGGTGGAATATGTAATTGTGGGGGAAAGATGTGATGATGATTAATGTAAGCCCGAAAAACTCGTTTCCCAGTTAACCGGGGACAATTTCCATTTGGAGAGGTAATATAATATATGGAAAAAAATTCCATTCACTGAGATTTCTTCCCCATTGGCCGGTTTTCCCGATCCCCAGGGTTCCCCATTGGCCGGTTTTCCCAATTGCCAGGGTTCCTCATTGGCCGGTTTCCCGATTGCCAGGGTTCCCGAATGGCCGGTTTTCCCGATTCCCAGGTTCCCCATTGGCCAGTTTTCCCGATTACCAGGTTTCTGCATTAGCCAGTTTTCCCGATTACCAGGTTTCCCCATGAGCCAGTTATCCCGATTACCAGGTTTCCCATTGGCCAGTTTTCCCGATTACCAGGTTTCCCCATGAGCCAGTTTTCCCGATTACCAGGTTTCCCCATTAGCCAGTTTTCCCGATTCCCAGGGATCCCGATTAGACAGGTTCCACTGGATTACTCAACGTATTCATTAGTAGAGTAGTCGTTAAATTGTCAGAATTGAAATTGTGAAGTTGTGGGTTCAAATCTTCGCATTACTCATCGCCCACCAAATATGTGCTCCCGGAGACCCCAGGCGGAGTGTGTACTCTCCTTCATAGCATGCCCCATGGCCTTGACACAGATTCCGGTTCCGAGCCCTTCCCAACGGTCGACCCAGACACCTGGCGTCATCAAGTTGTTTTGTGCAAAACATCTCCACTTTCCCGGCAGTCGTCTTTTCATGGCGGTTTTTCGTCCAGACCTTCTTTAAAGAAATTGAACGATAGGTCATTCATCTGATTTGATTTGATGATATGATTTGATTTGATTTCATTTCATTTATTTTATTTTTATCGGATGTAATTTGATTTGATTTGATTTGATTTACCCACATCCACAGCAAAGGGATCTCAGGGGTTTTTGGTAGGATTATTAATTTTGCCCGGGACTACCCCTGTAAACAGCCAAGGGATCTAACGTAAACAGTGCTTGCAGGCACACGGGACCTTCTTTTTATTGTCTGGGCCCGATGGGAGTAGGTGTCCATCCATCTACTACCTACCTGGACCATGGGGGAAGGGGTGTGGGGGTAGATTTTACTAGAAAAAACTCCAAGAAAATTGTTCCACCGTTTGCGGGGCCCGAACCCACTATCTTTGGGTTGAGAGGCCGGCACCTTACCTCTGAACTACCGAGCCCCACCCATGGCAAGACATTTCCCCTTGTATCATTTACACTCATCTTTTTCCGTATTTTGATTTAGATAATGTATTATTTCATCAGGAGAGAGAGAGAACATGGAACATGAATACAATTTAAGGTCAAGAAATGTGCTTTTTTATATGGACAATAATTTTATATTATATTAAGTCAGGCTCTTAGCATTGCAGATTATGTCAAGATGGAAGTGTCACTGATTTATAGCATGCAAACTTGCTAAGTACGCAGGCTCGTTGACTCTACACCATTATCCCCCGCCTCCTACTTTGCTTTTACTTCAGTGGGTGGGCGGTTGGTTTATCTGGTAGGTGCTTCCCTCCTTCTTTCCTTTCACTCTTTCACAACACGTCTTTCATCTTGCATTCCTGGTTGAATTCACTTTCAGATCGCCACATACGGTGGACGTTGAATTTCAATGAATCAGACAAGCCATTCCGTGAGGCACACATATACGATATCCTGTGAGGCATGGCTTGAATGCTGAGTTGTTACTGTATCCACTCTGCCAACCTCAGTCACATAACATAGCCTTAATGCTAAGTTATGACTGTATCGACCTCTGACCTTTGTCAGGTACTCAGTCACCCGTAGCAATGATAGAAAATTGAGCTGAATGAGTCAACTTTCATACTCTTTAACAAGAACACACGAGATTCACCAAAAGAATTGAGCCCAAATTACTTACCAGATAAGGGGGAGTAATTCGCAAACAACATCATACAATGTCAGGTCAGAAATATGAAAAAAAATATTAAAGATATGGGAACTTACTTCTTGCATATCTTGAAAAGCTTCTGCCAATCTGACCAGGTCAAGAATACTGCGACGGGCGTCACAGAAACTGACTTCGATGTCATCTGTAAACAATTGTAATAGCAGGTAAAATATGAGAAATCGAATTGTTGGGGATGGGGAGGAAGTTGTAATAAAGTGAAGGCACTGTAGCGAAAACGCCGTGTTGTGAGTTTGTATTCACGACGGCACTGGTCTTTCAAACCCCATGGCTGGTCCAAGTGTGTGGTGTGGGGGGGGGGGTGGCGCGGGGTCACAACGTTGTACTCCAGGAAAGGTACTCCACTCTGCTTTCCTTACTTGACTCAGGTGTGAATGAGTACCCAGTTTTTTAGGTAGAGAAAGATCCTGTATGAGTACGAAGCGCCAAACAGTCTGCTGTACTGTATGCTCCCCGGGGAGTTGAGGTGGACTTTGAATGAAATGGCCTGTTGGGGAATAAATGTTGTACAGTGGATGAGCCGGTACTTGTGCGGGGATACAGACTATAAATCCATCTCTAAGTGTGTTTGATAACGTAAGCCAAAATGTATGCCAACAGACAGTTTTGCATGGCAAGTTCCGGAGAAGCTCTTATGTACCAAGAACCTTTGGTATCGTGGGAAAGTTGATGAAAAGCAAGAGAAGAAAAAGCATTAAGGAGTGTATTATGTATATCGGTTTACTGAAATAAATCCAATGGTAGCTCTGATCATGGGATTTGCTGTAGGACTTTTGAAGGAGAATAAGAAAGCCTTATACTATATTCAGTGCTCTCTCTCTCTCTCTCTCTCTCTCTCTCTCTCTCTCTCTCTCTCTCTCTCTCTCTCTCTCTCTCTCTCTCTCTCTCTCTCTCTCTCTCTCTCTCTCCTCCTCTCTCTCTCTCTCTCTCTCTCTCTCTCTCATCTCTCTCTCTCTCTCTCTCTCTCTCTCTCCTCTCTCTCTCTCTCTCACTCTCTCTCTCTCTCTCTCTCTCTCTCTCTCTCTCTCTCTCTCTCTCTCTCTCTCCTCTCTCTCTCTCTCTCTCCATTCACTTTTCGTCACTCCTCAAACTTCTTCTTCTGACCTTGGAAATGGTGACCCCAATCGTCCTCGCTCAGCCTCCGTCGCCATTGGTGTCCGCTATGTCAAACATGGGCTGCCACGCTGGCGTTGATGCCATAGCGACTCGCCTGCTGCTTTTCAAACTCGTCTGCATCCAAGCCCTGGTCGTCTAGCCGAGCAGAAACACGCAAACTAATTAGCATTGATTATTTGAAGAGTTGCACGGCATTCATTCGATTGACTGTTTAATATATACAATTATATATTAAAGACAAAGAGGAGGCAATGGGTATGTCGAAAATGAAAGAAATGACATTGAATAACATTAAACCCCATAGGAACAAAGACGAGACAAATACAAGAAATAGACAGAAAAACCTACCATCATGGGGATCGAAAATGTGTCCTCTACGTTAGCACCCATCGCTTTGCCATGAGACCAGAAAGTGTGTCCCAACCGAGCTAACTACACTCTTCAATGTATTATTTCATTTCTAAGCCGTACCTATTCGTATGCACACAAAAAAAAAAGCAAATAAAAGAAAAGTCAACAGTTTTCTTTTTGTTTACGGACCGGAAAGGAATTGAAAAAGGCTAACTCGATTTTTTTGAAGGCTTAACACAGAACAGAAGTGTTTAAATTCTATTAGATCTAAATCTAGCGGATAATCAGGCTGGAAGTAGGGAAATAAAAGAGATATCTGACTAACAAAGTCATAAGTTAGACAAAAGTAACAGACAGATAGTGGCATGTGCACTGACTAACAGAGGCATACTTAGACAAAAGGAACAGATGATGCTATGCACTGACTTAACACAGGAAAAAGTTAGACAAAAGGAACATACAGATAGTATGCATTGACTATCAAAGGCATAAGTTAGACAAAAGGAACAGACAGATGTTATGCACTGACTAACAAAGCAAAAGGATAGTTAGACAAAAGGAACAGACAGATATTACGCACTGACTAACAAAGGAAAAGTTAGAAAAAAGGAAACAGACAGATAGTATGCACTGACTAACAAAGGCATAAGTTAGAAAAAAGGAACAGACAGATAGTATGCACTGACTAACAAAGGAAAAGCTAGGAAAAAGGAACAGACAGATAGTATGCACTGACTAACACAGGCATAAGCAAAAAAGGAACAGACAGATAGCATGCACTGACTAACAAAGGCATAAGTTAGACAAAAGGAACATACAGATAATATGCACTGACTTATCAAAGGCATAAGTTAGAAAAAAGGAACAGACAGATAGTATGCACTGACTAACAAAGGCAAAAGGAAAGTTAGACAAAGGAACAGACAGATAGTATGCACTGACTAACAAAGGCATAAGGACAGGCTAGACAAAAGGATAGTATGCTAGACTAAAAGGAAAGGATAGCTAGACAGAACAGACAGATAGTGCACTGACTAACAAAGGCATAAGGGAACAGACAGATAGTATGCACTGACTAACAAAGGCATAAGGATAGCTAGACAAAGAACAGACAGATAGTATGCACTGACTAACAAAGGCATAAGGATAGCTAGACAAAAGGAACAGACAGATAGCATGCACGGATTAACAAAGGCATAAGGATAGCTAGACAAAAGGAACAGACAGATATTATGCGAGTTCAATGCCTCATGACGGCAGTAGAATCATGGTGTATATTGCAACCAAATCTAGATCCAAACCCATCCCACTAAGGATGGCCTTCTCAGCTGCTACACGTTGAAAACTGACTTGTTATTCTGTTAATCTCTGAGCAGATAACCACCTCTGGATGGACCTGCTTTACATTGGCAAATCAATAAATAGGCTCTTTCCTTTGTCTGACAATGTAAAAAGTTTGATTTTGCATTTTGCTCAGACTGCCCTGTAAACAGCCAAGGGATCTTAACTTTCTGCAGAGTATTGTGATTTGCACACGAGACCTTCATTTTTCGCCCGTCTCCCGATGAGACTAGGTGTCGATCCACCTACCTGGACCAGGAAAATAAATTTCGCCAGAAAAAAGTTTTCAACCGTTTTCGGAATCGAACTCCATACCTTTTGGTTGAGAGACCGACACCTTGCCTCTGCACTACCGAGTCCCCCAAATGTAATGTAAAATAAAGTAAACTCCATACCCAGAAATCAATGTTGGAGAATCAGGAAGTCGAGTCATGGCCTACGGCATAGTGTGGTAGCTTACACATTGCTTTCCAAGCCGCCCTTACTTTCGCCGAGTCTGAAAAGACCTGGCAGAGCTTATTCATTTCGCCGAGTCTGAATAGACCTAGCCACCAATTTTGCTGTTTGGTCGACAGAAAGGCCAGAGAAAAAAAAATTGCTCAGACTAAGAATCGAACTCAGCCCTTTATGTGATGGTCAATCGCTTTACCGCGGCTGAGCGACTGGCGCCTCTGACAACTTCAATGATTTATTTGGTTTGGTTTTTTTTATACAGATGAAAAATAGTGATCTGACAGAGAGCCAAAACGCCGAGCTAGTGCTTTGTAAAAACCGCCTTAGATCACCTCAGACGAACACTCTACACGCACGACAAGTGACGCACACTTTAGCGTGTACATTGACCTCCATGGCTAAGGTCAGACAGACGAACGCAGTGGACAAAAAAATGTCGTCAATATTGCTAACACGCACGTTATTGTTACGCGATTGGGGGAGAAAGAAAGTTTATCTGACAAGTGACATGACATGACATGACATGACATGACATGACATGACATGACATGGCACTTCGGGAAACGTACCATTGGCATCAAAGATGGTGATCCATCTGGTGAGGTCATCGAGTGAGATCCAGCCGTCAAAATCGTCATCGAAATCCATGGTAGTCAGTGGCATCGATGCTTGGAGCGATTCCATTTGGGACCTGGAATTATATACAATTGGAAAGAATAGCAAGAATCAAATACGTAATTTTACCCCCAGCTTGGGATTATTTACCAAGAACTTGATTAAACAAAAGGACTGTACATTCATTTAATGTATTTCATAGTCTATGCATGTGTGTTTATATATATATGTATATATATGAAATGAATGTATATGTATGTGTATGTATGTATGTATGTACGTATGTATGCATATTTATGTGTATATATATGTATGTATGTATGTATGTGTATGTACAGACAGACAGAGACAGAGGCAGAGACAGATACAATGAGACAGAGACTGAAACAGATAGACGGATAGACAGACAGACAGACAGACAGAAAGACAGAGAGAAAGACACAGAGAGAGATAGAAATGACAGAGACATACAGACAGGAGACAGACAGAGACAGAGGGACAGAGACAGACAGCCTGACAAACAGATAGACAAGACAGACATAATATAGACGGGACAGGCAAGGAAAGAAACAGGGGCATGTAGGAGATAGACAGAATGATAGACAGACAGGCAGGCAGACAGACAGACAGACAGACAGACAGACAGGCAGACTGACAAACAGATAGACAAGACAGACATAATATAGACAGACAGGCAAGGAAAGAAAAGGGGCATGCTGAGAGAGGCAGACAGAATGGTAGACAGATAGGAAGACAGACAGACAGACAGACAGACAGGCCTCAATGTTATAAGAAAAATAGCGGAATAATTTGATTAGTATTTACATTTTAGCGGCGTAAAATAAAGAAGGCCAAATTTGTATCATGTCAGCATCAGCTTAGATTTACATTTCTGGAGGCGAGATGAAAGAATTTCTATCCTTTGATCGTCGTAGATGGTGTCTGTTGTGTAGTCCGTGCTGTGTGTCAGATCTCGTGGACATATTCTTGTCGTGTCTGTGTCAATTTTCCCACCACAAATTACTTTTCTTTAGAAATTAGGTCACCAATGTTTTCTTCTTTGTAAAATCTATGGACTCCCCCGAGTAACATGGATTTACTACCACTGATTAAAAGAGTGATATCGTTGCAGTGATATGCCATTAAAATGGAGAGAACACCCACCCCCTTGAATAAAATTACTATATCTTCTATAGAACAAAGCGAAACTGGAAATGGGACACAATAGTATCGAGTTTGCGATATTCCGTACATTTCCAGCCACCGGGAGCGTAATTAAGAAATAGATACCTCGGTTAAATCCAGTCTAAACACGTTATCCATCTGAAGTAATTTCTTATGACAACACAATGAATAACAAACACAAAAAGAAACAACACGTTATAAATCATCGAAAATGGCTGCAAATACTAATGTTATGCTTTTTTGGATAACAATGTAATAACTATTTTAGTCTTTAAAGTGTAATAAATGGAAAAGATAATTATTTGCGCACAAAAGACTTCAACGGTTAGAGTTGAACTTTGTAGAGATCTAAACAGTAGAAAATTCATCCATCACTTTACGAGGTTGAAATTTCAAGGCGGGAAGAAATAACAGAAATCTTCGCAGTAGATTTTAATATGCGTCTTTCTGTTGGTTCAAGGCCTTCAATATTTACAAAGATACGAGAGAGGGAAACATGCGTTTGATCATTTGGAAGATAAACGTCATATCGTATGTTACACGCACACGTTTTTATAATTTTCCGACGAATTTTCCTTCTAATTTTCCTCTGTCAGCTATTCAGTCTCATCAATTCGTTAGCAAGAAAGTCTCCGCTTTCCCAAAAGTTTGCTATATTGAGATTATTCTTCGCGCCAAGGTTCCTGGGAACTCGAAGCTTTCACACGCCTTTCGATGATGATGATGATGATGATGATGATGATGATGATGATGATGATGATGATGATGATGATGATGATGATGTATTGTTCCCATTAAAAGAAACGCGATGCAGCTGGGCAATTGTTCGGCATTGACTCGTGCACAAGGCTTGAGTTTTTTTTCGATGCATTCAGTTTATCAGAGGTGGGGCGGTGGTGGGGGTGGGGTGGGGTGGAGGTGGAGGACAGAGTCTGCACATCGTTCAATTTGCGCAACTGGTGCCAGCGAACGACCTTTCTTTTTTTTCTTTTTGTTGTTGCCCTGACTGCCCTAAACAGCACACGTGATCACACAAACACACACAGATACAAACACACGCAGAGATTGTACAAACGCACACACAGACACAGACACACACATACACAAACGCACACACACAGACACAAACACACACAGAGAGACACAAACACACACAGAGAGACACAAACGCACACATACACACACACACACAGACACACACAAACACGCACACACAAACACATATACACACAAAGGCACACAGACATTACCACAGACACAAAGACACATACACACAATAATGTGTGTTTCGATAAAGATCACCACTACTGGCACCGGACAGGGCCAATAAAGGGGTGTTGATGTGAAAGCGGGATTAACCAGGACTCAGTTAGCCCTGCAATGGACAAAGGCGACATGTGCTACAGTGAGGTCAGTCAGTGTTTGGACTTTTCTAGTGAGGTTATTCATACCATAGTTAACACAGAGCCAACGTGTTTGCACGTGGCAATAGTAAACAGGGAGGGGTTGTTTTTTAAAATTATTTAATTTGATTTGATTTGATTTACCCACATCTTCACCCTACCATCTTCACTCTACCATCTTCACTCTACCATCTTCACCCTACCATCTTCACCCTACCATCTTCACCCTACCATCTTCACCCTACCATCTTCACCCTACCATCTTCACCCTACCATCGTCACCCTACCACCTTCACCCTACCATCTTCACCCTACCATCTTCACACTACCATCTTCGCTCTACCATCTTTACCCTACCATCTTCACCCTACCATCTTCACCCTATCATTTTCACCCTACCATTTTCACCCTACCATCTTCACCCTACCATCTTCACCCTACCATCTTCACCCTACCATCTTCACCCTACCATCTTCACCCTACCATCTTCACCCTACCATCGTCACCCTACCACCTTCACCCTACCATCTTCACCCTACCATCTTCACCCTACCATCTTCGCTCTACCATCTTCACCCTACCATCTTCACCCTACCATCTTCACCCTATCATTTTCACCCTACCATTTTCACCCTACCATCTTCCCCCTACCATCTTCACCTTACCGTCTTCACCCTACCATCTTCCCCCTACCATCTTCACCCTATCATCTTCACCCTACCATCTTCTTCCTACCATTTTCACCCTACCATCTTCACTCTACAATCTTCACCCTATTATCTTCACCCTACCACCTTCATCCTACCATCTTCACCCTACCATCTTCATTCTACCATCTTCATCCTACCATCTTCATCCTACCATCTTCATCCTACCATCTTCATCCTGCCATCTTCATCCTACCATCTTCACCCTACCATCTTCATCCTACCATCTTCATCCTACCATCTTCACCCTACCACCTTCACCCTACCATCTTCATCCTACTATCTTCACCCTACCATTTTCGTCCTACTATCTTCACCCTACCATCTTCATTCTACCATCTTCCTCCTACGATCTTCACCCTACCATCTTCATTCTACCATCTTCATCCTACCATCTTCACCCTACCATCTTCATCCTACCATCTTCATCCTACCATCTTCACCCTACCACCTTCACCCTACCATCTTCATCCTACCATCTTCACCCTACCATCTTCACTCTACCATCTTCACCCTACTACCTTCCCCTACCATCTTCACCCTACCATCTTCACCCTACCATCTTCACCCTACCATCTTCACCCTACCATCTTCACCCTACCAACTTCATCCTACCACCTTCACCCTACCATCTTCACCCTACCATTTCTTTTGTAGTTGTGGGATTCGCTGCAATTTAACTCGTCCACTGGATGCGGTCACCTTAGGATTTCTTTGTAGCAGTGGATACAAATTAAATAATGTTACGGATAATAGAAGAAGAAAAAACCAAACAAAACATCCGAGATCACCTTCGTTGTGGATGATTGGTAAAATCAAACTGTCAAGAACTTTAATTGTCCGGTTCCTGTCGCTTAAGAAGTTGGTTGTTTTTTACCCATATACACGACTAGGGTGATTTATTTTATTTGGGGGGGGGGGGGGGGGGGTTGGCATTGGTTGGGGTTTTTTTTAATGGAGATTTTGCCCTGATCGTCGTGTAAATAGCCAAGGGATATTTAACGTCCACATAGCGTTATGGTTTGCAAAAGGGGGGCGGGATCTCTATTATATCGTAGTGTTAACGCGAAAAAAACATTCGAGAACATGTTTCAGCCTGTGGGTCACTAAACCAAGATATTTTTGGTTGTAAGACCGACACCTTGCCTCTGGACCACCAAGTGACAATGATACGATAGTATTGGTGTTGGTGATGAGAAGTGTTGTCACTGGTGTGACGTCACCACGTACGTTTGTAGTATCACCTCTACCTTCATTGCCCTTCTCCTGTCGCTGGAGACGGGTATGTAGTAAATTCATTCAAGGCCGTTACGGCTCATAGAGCAAGAGCTTTTCCTTGTTTCTATAGCGTAAAGGGGGACCTACCTTTGCTAGGATTTGAACCCGGGGACCCCAGTATCCCATGTCCACCCTGAAAAACAGTGCGCATCACAAAATTGTCTATGTCTTGTCCTGTCTTATCGCTTTTAAACCTTTACTTTTTCCATCTATATACATCACATTGTTCTTCTTCATTGACTACAAAGTAATTTTTGAAATACTCACTCTCTCGATGTATCTCAAAAATTCCTTCACTGTGATTCGGTCATCGTCTGAAGAGAGAAAACGTTTTGGCTAGATCTACATTTCTTTGTTAGCACTGATTTTGGGTGGTGTTTAGTTGCGATGAAGACAATGTGACGATTATGGTTATGACAATGATTTCGATGCCGATGGGACGATTATGATTATGATACTGATTTCGATGCTGATGTGACCATTGTCATTATGATAATAATTTCAATGCTGATGTGACGATTATGATGATGATAATGATTTCGATGCTGATGAGACGATTATATGATTATGCTAAGAATTTCGATGCTGATGTGACGATTATATGATTATGCTAAGAATTTTGATGCTGATGTGACGATTATATGATTATGATCATGATTTTGATGCTGATGTGACGATTATATGATTATGGTCATGATTTTGATGCTGATGTGACGATTATATGATTATGATAATGATTTTGATGCTGATGTGACGGTTATATGATTATGATAATAATTTTGATGCTGATGTAACGGTTATATGATTGTGATAACGATTTCGATACTGATGTGATAGTTATGTGATTATGCTAATGAGTTCGATGCTGATGTGACCATTATATGATTATGATAATAATTTCGATACTGATGAGACGATTATATGATTATGATAATGATTTTGATGCTGATGTAACGATTATATGATTATGATCATGATTTGATGCTGATGTGACGATTATATGATTATGATCATGATTTTCGATGCTGATGTAACGATTATATGATTATGATCATGATTTTGATGCTGATGTGACGATTATATGATTATGGTCATGATTTTGATGCTGATGTGACGATTATATGATTATGATCATGATTTTGATGCTGATGTGACGATTATATGATTATGATCATGATTTTGATGCTGATGTGACGATTCTATGATTATGATCATGATTTTGATGCTGATGTGACGATTATATGATTATGATCATGATTTTGATGCTGATGTGACGATTATATGATTATGGTCATGATTTTGATGCTGATGTGACGATTATATGATTATGATAATGATTTTGATGCTGATGTGACGGTTATATGATTATGATAATAATTTTGATGCTGATGTAACGGTTATATGATTATGATAACGATTTCGATACTGATGTGATAGTTATGTGATTATGCTAATGAGTTCGATGCTGATGTGACCATTATATGATTATGATAATAATTTCGATACTGATGAGACGATTATATGATTATGATAATGATTTCGATGCTGATGTAACGAATATATGATTATGATAATAATTTCGATGCTGATGAGCGGATTATGATTATGATAATGATTTCGATACTGATGTGATGATTATGATGATGATAATAATTTCGATACTGATGTGAGGATTATATGATTATGACAATGAATGCGATACTGATATGAGGATTATATGATTATGATAATGATTTCGATATTGATGTAACGATTATATGATTATGATAATGATTTCGATACTGATGTGACGATTATGATTATGAAAATGGTTTCGATGCTGATGTGACGATTATGATTATGATAATGATGTAGATGCTCATGTTACAATCATGATTATGATATTGATTTTGATTGTATTATGACGATTAGGACTTTACGCGATAATCATCACTGAAGCACGGTAGCGAAACTGTGATGTTGTGAATTGTAATCACGACGGCACTGGTTCAAAACCCACGGCTGGCACTGGTGGGAGGTTGTTTTTTTTTCACAACGCTGTACACATAGCAAAGGTACTTCACTTTGCTTTCATCATTTGACTCAGGTGTAAATCAGTACCCAGCTATAGAGAGAGAGAGAGAGAAAGATTTTCTTTGTCGGTTGTGTTTTGGTTGCATAAATTGAAATACTATTTATGGTATATGATATTGAGTCAATTTCTAGATTTATTTCATGTTTTACAACTTTCTGTGACGAGACATTTTATTATTTTACCATCGACGTCCATGTCTCGAAGAGTTGAGGGCAGGTCGCGTGAAGTGATGGCCATATCTCCGTCGGTGTCCCACAGGTCAAAGGTCAACAGAGAGGTCACTGCGTTAGCTCCATAGACTTCGACGTTTCGCTTCACCCAAGATGCTCTGGAAACCGGTTCTTTAGCAATGTGTATAGAATAAATACAATGAAGGTGATAAACACACCTTTTGGAATGTAAAATCGCTCTGTCTGTTTCTGTCTGTCTGTATGTCTTGTCT